>CAUYLG010046957.1:0-119115 GCA_963573385.1 Cacajao melanocephalus | reverse complement strand
AACCCGGGGGCCCACCCAACCTCCCCCCCCACCCCCCCCAACGTCTGGGTTTAACCGGTGTTCCCACCCCCCCCCACCCCCCCCTTTTTTTTTTTTTTTTTTTTTTTTTTTTTGAGATGGAGTCTTGCTCTGTTGCCAGGCTGGAGTGCAGTGGCACAATTTCGGCTCACAGCAACTTCCACCTCACAGGTTCAAGCGATTCTCCTGCCTCAGCCTCCCAAGTAGCTGGGACTACAGGCGCTTGCCACCACACCTGGCTAATTTTTTTTTTCTTTTTTGAGACGGAGTCTTGCTCTGTTGCCAGGCTGGAGTGCAGTGGTATGATCTCAGCTCACTGCAACTTCTGACTCCGTGATTCAGGATATTCCGCCTCAGCCTCCCAAGTAGCTGAGATTACAGGCACACACCACCACGCCCAGCTAATTTTTATATTTTTAGTTGAGATGGGGTTTCACCATGTTGGCCAGGATGGTCTTGATCTCCTGACCTCGTGATCCATCCGCCTTGGCCTCCCAAAGTGCTGGGATTACAGGAGTGAGCCACCACGACCGGCCAAATTGTTTTATTTTCTTCCTAGGAACTCTCTGCTCTCAAGCAAAGCTTTTGAGCTTCTACAGGTGTGTGCCACCATGCCCAGCTAATTTATATACTTTTCTGTAGCGACGGGGTTTCACCATGTTGCCCAGGCTGATCTCAAACTCCTGGGCTCAAGCAATCTTCCCACCACTTCTTGTTGTAGCAAACAATAAGAAGGAAAGACAGCTGACCAACGTGAACTCAGAAGCAATTTTTAAGAATATGGGCCGGCATGGTGGCTTATGCCTGTAATCCCAGTACTTTGGGAAGCCGAAGGGGGCAGATCATAAGGTCAGGAGTTCAAGACCAGCCTGACCAATATGCTGAAATCCCATCTGTGCTAAAAATACAAAACTTAGCCAGTTGTGGTGGTGGGCGCCTGTAGTCCCAGCTACTCAGGAGGCTGAGGCAGGAGAATCACTTAAACCCAGGAGGTGGAGGTTGCAGTGAGCCGTGATCATGCCACTGCACTCCAGCCTGGACGACACAGCAAGACTGCATCTCAAAAAAAAAAAAAAAAAAAGAATGTGGATGCCCTAGCAACAAGTTTTTCAAGGCCAGCTCCTTAAATTACCACCTTGCCTTCCTTCCTCAGCCTGAGTAAAGGGGAAAAGGGCCTCTGCCCTCCACAGGCTCCCCAACTCCTCCCTGGCCCCGTCTCCCTATGCACGAATAATTTAGAAGGAATCTTAGAGATTAGAACCTATAATTGTTTTAGCACAGCTTCCCTACAGGCCGAGCCTGAGATGAGGGCTCTTGTGCAAGCAATACTTTTGCTCTGAAAAGGAGAGTGAGGGATAGGGCAGGAGAAGAAAGGGAGATGAGGGTGTGGTTTTGGTTAGCGCCTGCTTCAGCCTGATCCCAAGGAGCTCTGAGCAGGGATTATACCTCAAAATCAGGTCCACTTTTGAGACAAGGGGTCAGCCTTTTGTAAGCCCATATCAATCAGTTATCAGCTAAAGGCTCGAGGGTAGACAGTGCTACAACTTTCAGCAAGGCAGCCCCCCTGTTGACTGAGGGTAGTTCTCTAGTGAAGGGGTAATCTTGAGCTGTGAGCAATCAATCCCACAGCAGCGAGGAAATGAGTATGTGGTCTCATTTCAGGGATGGGACAGCAGGTACTGTAATTCATTGAGATTTGTTGTCTTTCCTAGTCTACTTAATGTTTGTAAATGTTTCACATGTGCTTAAAAAGTGTATGACAGGCTGAGTGCAGTAGCTGATGCCTGTAATCCTAGCACTTTGGAAGGCCCAGATGGGCAGATTGCCTGAGCTCAAGAGTTTGAGACCAGCTTGGGCAACATGGTGAAACCCCGTCTACTAAAAAAAAAAAATTTTTTTTAGAAATTAGGTGGGTGTGGTGGCGCATGCCTGTAGTCCCAGCTATTTGGGAGGCTGAGGCATGAGAATCGCTGGAACCCAGGAAGCAGAGGTTGCAGTGAACTGAGATTATGCCACTGCACTCTAGCCTGGGCAACAGAGCAACACTCTATCTCAAAAAAAAAAAGGAAAAGAAAAGAGTGTAACAGTAAAGTATATACAAATAAAATTACATTTTTCTTTTTCTTCACCTTTTCTTTTTTTTTTTTTGAGGCAGAGCCTTGCTCCATCACCCAGGCTGGAGTGCAGTGGCATGATCTCAGCTCACTGCAACCTCTGCCTTCCTGGTTCAAGCGATTCTCCTGCCTCAGCATCCCAAGTAGCTGGGATTACAGCTGCCCACCTCCACGCCTGGCTAATTTTTGTATTTTTAGTAGACACGGGGTTTCACCATGTTGGCCAGGCTGGTCTCGAACTCCTGACCTTGTGATCTGCCCTCCTCGGCCTCCCAAAGTGCTGGGATTATACGTGTGAGCCACTGAGCCTGGGTAAAAGTACATTTTTCGAGAAACCTCTGTGCCATCTTCCAAAATGGCTGTACTAATTTACACTCCCACCAACAGTGTATGAGTTCCCTTTTCTTTGTATCATCTTCAACATATTTTTTTGTCTTTTTGATAATAGCCATTCTGACTGGGGTAAAACTATGTCTCATTGTGGTTTTGATTTGCATTTCCCTGATATTTAGTGACATTGAGCATTTTTTCATATACCCATTGGCCATTTGTAGGTACTCTTTGGAGAAGTGTTTATTCAAGTCATTTGACCACTTTTTAATAGAATTATGATTGTTTTTGCTGTTGAATTGTTTGAGTTCCTTGTATATTCTGGATATCAGTCCCTCTTAGATGAACAGTTTGCAGATACCTTCTCCCATTGTACAGGTTGTCTCCACTCCATTGATTGATTCCTTTGCTGTGCAGAAGCTTTTTAGTTTAATATAGTCTCATTTGTCTACGTTTGTTTTTGCTGCCTATGCTTCTGGGGTCTTAGCCATAAAATCCTTACCTAGACCAATGTCTTGAACCATTTCCTCACATTTCATTTTTGTATATGGTGAGAGACACGGTTCTAGTTTCATTCTTCTGCAAATGGATATCCAGTTTTTCTAGCATAATTTATTGAAGAGGATGTCCTTTCCCCAATGTATGTTAACTGGTTTTTTTTTTTTTTTTTTTTTTGAGAAATAGTTTCACTCTTATTGCCCAGGTTGGAGTACAATGACCCAATCTTGGTTCCCTGCAACCTCCGACTCCCAGGTTTAAGCGATTCTCCTGCCTCAGCCTCCCGAGTAGCTGAGACTGCAGGTGCAGGCCACCACACCCAGCTAATTTTTTTTTTTTTTAGTTTTTAGTAGAGACAGGGTTTCACCATGTTGGCCAAGATGGTCTTGATCTCTTGGCCTCATTTTCGGCCCGCCTCGGCCTCCCAAAGGGCCTGGTTTACAAGCATGCACCACTGGGCCCCACCCTGTATTTTTTTTTTTTTTTTTTTTTTTTTAGTAGAGATGGGGTTTCACCATGTTGGCCAGGCTGGTCTCAAACACCTGACCTCAGGTGATCTGCCCATCCCGGCCTCCCAAAGTGATGAGTTTACAGGCATGAACCACCACCCCTGGGCTCCCCAGTGTATGTTCTTGGTGCCTCTGCCAAAAATCATTTGGCTGTAAATATGTGGATTTATTTCTGGGCTCTCCATTCTGTTCCACTGGTCTGTATGTCTGTTTTTATACCTATACCATGCTGTTGTGGTTACTGAAGCTTTGTAATATATTTTGAAGTAAATAGCATGATTTTTCCAGCTTGTTTTTTTGTTCAGTGCTTTGGCTATTTAGGGTTTTTTGTAGTTTCATATGATTTTATAATTTTTTTCTATTTTTGGGAATAATGTCATTGGCATTTTGATAGGGTTTACATTGACTCTGTAAATTACTTTAGGTAGTATGGTCATTTTAACACTTTTTATTTATTTATTTTTTTGAGACAGAGTCTCACTCTGTCACCCAGACTGGCAGGATCTTGGCTCACTGCAACCTCTGCCTCCCAAGCACAAGTGATCCTTCCACCTCAGCTTCTCTAGTACCTGCACCTACAGGTGCCTGCCACCATGCTGGGCTAAGTTTTGTACTTTTTGTAGAGATGGGATTTTGCCATGTTGCCCAGGCTGGTCTCAAACTCCTAGGCTCAAGAGATCCACCTACCTTGGCTTCCCAAAGTACTGGGATTATAGGCATGAGCCACCGTGCCCGATTCATTTGCACTATATTACTTCTTCCAATCCATGAGCATGGGATGTTCATTTGTTTGTGTCCTCTTCAATTTCGTTCATCAGTATTTTGTAGTTTGTTGTAGAGGTCTTTCACCTCCTTGGTTAAATTGATTCCTAGGTATTTTATTTATTCCTTTATTATAGCTATTATAAAGGGGATTGCTTTCTTGGTTTATTTTTCAGCTAGTTTGTTATTAGTGTATAGAAACACCATTGATTTTTGTATGTTGATATTATAGCCTGCAACTTTACTATTTATCAATTCCAAGAGTTTTTGGGTGAAGTCTTTTTTTTTTTTTTTGAGACAGAGTCTCACTCCGTCACCCAGCCTGGAGTGCTCACTGCAACCTCTGCCTCCCGGGTTCAAGCGATTCTCCTGCCTCAGCCTCCCAAGTAACTGGGACTACAGGCATTTGCCACCTCACCAGGCTAATTTTTTATATTTTTAGTAAAGGCAGGGTTCCATGATATTGGCCAGGCTTGTCTTGAACTCCTGACCTCATGATCCTCCTGCCTCTGCCTCCCAAAGTGCTGGGATTACAAGTATGAGCCACTGCACCCAGCCCTTGGGTGGAGTCTTTAGGTTTTTCTATTTTTCCAGATGATCATATCCTCTGCAAAGAGGCACAAGTTGACTTTACCGTTTCCAGTTGACATGCATTTTATTTTTTTCTCTTCCCTGATTGCTCTGGCTAGGACTTCTAGTACTATGTTGAAGAAGAGTGGTGAGAATGGGCATCCTTGTCTTGTTCCAGTTCTTACAGGAAAGGCTTTCAGCTTTTCCCCATTCCATATGATGTTAGCTGTGGGTTTGGCATATGTAGCCTTTATTGTGTTGAGGTATACCCCTTTTATGCCTAATTTGTTTAAAGTTATCACGAAGGGATGTTCAACTTTATCAAATGCTTTTTCTGCATTTATTGAGATGACCATAGGGTTTTTGTCATTCTTTGTGTTGATGGGATGTATCACATTTATTGATTTGCATATCTTTGCATTTCTGGGATATCATACAATTCAGCAATCCCACAACTGGGATTTATCCAAAGGAAAGGAAATCAATATATCAAAGGGATACCTGCACTCCCATGCTTATTGCAGCACTGTTCACAGTAGTCAAGGCAGGGAATCAACATTAGTGTTCATGAATGAATGAATGGATAAAGAAAATGTGGTTGGTTGGGTGCACTGGCTCATGCCTACAATCCCAGCACTTTGGGAGGCCAACGCAGGCAGACTGCTTGAGGCCAGGAGTTTGAGACCAGTCTGGGAAACATGGTGAAACCCTGTCTCTACAAAAAATTAAAAATTAGCTGGGTGTGGTGGCATGTGCCTGTAGTCTTAGCTACTTGGGAGGTTGAGGTGGGAGGGTCACTTGACCCCAGGAGGTGGAGGTTGCAATGAGTGGAGATTGCACCACTACATGACAGAGTGAGACCTTGTCTCATACACACGCACAAAATTGTGGCATATATACACAATAAGATATTATCCAGCCATAAAAAGAATGAAATCCTGTCATATGCAGCAACATGGATGAAACTGGAGGTCATTATGTTAAGTAAACCAGGCACAGAAAGACAAATCTTGCATGCTGTCACTCATATGTGAGAGCTAAAAAAGTCGATCTTATGGAGGTAGAGAGTAGAATGATGGTTACCAGAGGCTGGGGGAAGGGTGGTGCTGGGACTACACGGATGAGCCACCGTGCCCATCCAGTTTTTGTATATTTTTTTTTTTTTGAGACTGAGTTTCATTCTTGTTGCCCAGGCTGGAGTGAAATGGTTCCATCTTTGCTCACCGCAACCTCTGCCTCCTGGATTCAAGCAACTCTCCTGCCTCAGTCGTCTCCCAAATAGCTGTGATTACAGGCATGTGCCACCATGCCTGGCTAATTTTGTATTTTTAGTACAGACAGGTTTCTCCATGTTGTTCAGGCTGGTCTTGAACTCTCGACCTCAGGTGGTCCGCCCACCTCAGCCTCCCAAAGTGCTGGGATTATAGGGGTGAGCCACTGCACCCGGCCAGTTTTTGTATTTTTAGTGGAGATGGGGTTGCGCCATGTTGACCAGGCTGGTCTCAAACTCCTGACCTCAGGTGATCCACCTGCCTTGGCCTCCCAAAGGGCTAGGATTACAGGCATGAGCTACCGTGCCTGACCTTTTTTTTTTTTTTTTTAAGAGTTTCACTCTGTGGCCCAGGCTGGAGTGTCGTGCTCACCACAGCCTTGACCACCCAGGCTCGAGGGATCCTCCCACCTCAGCCTCTAGAGTAGGTGGGACTACAATCCCACACCACCACACTTGGCTAATTTTTGTATTTTTAGTAGAGATGGAGTTTCCCCATGTTGCTCAGGTTGGTCTTGAACTCCTGGGCTTAATTGATTCTTCTGCCTCGGTCTCCCAAAGTGCTGGGATTACAGGCATGAGAGCCACCACACCTGGCCTCTATACCATTTTATTTTATTTTATGATTTCATTTTTTTTAAATTTTATTTTTGAGTCAGGGTCTTGCTCTGTCACCCAGGCTGGAGTCCAGTGGTGTAATCATGGCCCACTGCAGCCTCAAACTCTTGGGCTCAAGTGATTCCCTGCCTCAGTCTCCCAAGTAGCTAGGACTACAAGCATGCACCACCATAGCTGGCTAAGTTTTTTTTTTTTTTTTAATATTTTTTACTTTTTTTTTTTAAGACGGGGTTTCACCATGTTGGTCAGGCTGGTCTTGAACTCCCGACCTCAGGTGATCCGCCCGCCTTGGCCTCCAAAGTGCTTGGATTACAGGTGTGAGCCACAACACCCAGCCAGTTTTTTTTTTTTTGAGATGGAGTTTTGCTCTATTGCCCAGTCTGGAGTACAGTGGCTCGATCTCAGCTCACTGCAACCTCTGCTCCTGGGTCAAGCGATTCTCCTGGCTCAGCCTCCCAAGTAACTAGGACTACATGCCCAGCTAATTTTTGTATTTTTAGTAGAGACAGGGTTTCACCATATTGGCCAGGCTGGTCGTGAACTCCTGACCTTGTGATCCACCCGCCTTGGCCTCCCAAAGTGTTGGGATTACAGGCGTGAGCCACTGCAAATTTTTGTAGAGATAGAGATCTTGCTATGTGTCCCAGGCTGGTCTTGAACTCCTGGCCCCAAGCAATCCTCCACGTAGGCTCCCAAAACGCTAGGATTATAGGCATGAGCCTCCAAACGTGACCTCTAAGTATTTTAAATGCAGGACATCATTTTCTCTTTATACAGTCAATGTTTGTTTAGACTATACATATACTTGTACACATTTATTGTTCTCCATTTCTTGTTTTTTTGAGATGGAGTTTCACTCTGTCACTCAGACTGTAGTGCAATGACACCATCTTGGCTCACTGCAACCTCCACCTCCCAGGTTCAAGCAATTCTCCTGCTTCAGCCTGAGTAGTTAGGACTACAGGCACACACCACCACATCCAGCTAATTTTTGTGGTTTTAGTAGAGATGGGGTTTCACCATATTGGTCAGGCTGGTCTCGAACTCCTGACCTCAGGTGATTCACCCGTCTCTGTCTCCCAAAGTTCTGGGATTACAGGCATAAGCCACTGCTCTTGGCCGCACTTTTTTTTTTATGACTGAAAATTACCCTGTAGAATTGCCCTTGATATGAGTCTGTGGTAGACCGAAAATACCTTTATTTCGCCTTCATTTTTGAAAGTTATTTTTGGCTGGGCATGGTGGCTCATGCCTGTAATCCTAGCACTTTGGGAGGCTGAAGCAGGAGGACTGATTGAGTCCAGGAGTTTGAGACCATCCTGGGTAACATAGTGAGACCACATCTCTACAGAAAACTTAAAAATTAGCTAGGCATGGTCGTGTGTGCCTGTAGTCCCAGCTACTTGGGAGGCTAAGGCAGAAAGATCACTTGAGCCTAGAACTCTTGAGGTTGCAGTGAGTCATGACCATGCCACTGCACTCCAGCCTGGGTGACAGAGTAAGACTTTGTCTCAAACAAACAACAAAAAACAAAGTTATTTTAATTAGGCATAATATCCTAGATTGGGATTTAGTACGAAGATGTCAATCCCATATTCTGATTTCCAACTTTGCTGTTGCAAGTGACAGTCTATTGCTCCTTTGAGAGTCAAGTGTCATTATTCTCTAGTTGCTTTAAAATATATTTTCTGGCTGGGCGAGATGGCTCATGCCTATAGTCCAGCTACTGGCTCATGGCACCACTGCACTCCAGATTCGGCAACAGAGAAAGACTGCCTCAAAAAAAAAAAAAAAATGCCGGGCACAGTGGCTCACACCTGTAATCCCATCACTTTGGGAGGCCGAGGTGGGTGGATCACAAGATCAAGAGTTCAAGACCAGCCTGGCCAAGATGGTGAAACCCCATCTCTACTAAAAATACAAAAATTAGCCAGGCGTGGTGGCAGGCACCTGTAATCCCAGCTACTTGGGAGGCTGAAGCAAGAGAATCACTTGAACCCACGAGGCAGAAGTTGCAGTGAGCTGAGATTGGGCCACTGCACTCCAGCTTGGGCGACAAGAATGAAACTCCATCTCCAAAAAAAAAAAATCACAACTCAGCCTCTCAGCAACCTTTCCCTATTTGGTCTCCAGGTCAAAGGCAGCCAGTCTTTAGAGGTTTTTTTCTCCTGTGGGTCGCCAGTCAATCTTATTCACCCTTCGATGCTTTTTAGATTTTTTATATATGTTTCCCAGATTTTAAAATTTCTAGTGGGAGTACTGGTCTGAGGCATCTAGTCTACCATTATCAAAGTGGAACCTCTCACTCATGGCTTATTCATATTCCACAGAACTGTAGTCCATAACTTCACCGTACGAAAGATAAAACCCCACAGGTGTGAAAAGACTTCCTCAAACTTACATGGTCAGTAGTGCCAGGTTTAGTGTCAGAGCTCAAGATTAACTACCAAACTTCACTTGCTTTAAGACCTGACTGCAAGAGTTTTTGTTTTACTTTTTAACCTAAGGTAAGGGGAAGGCAATCTTGCCAAAAGATCAGAGGATGAAGACAATAAACTTATAATTCATAGTTTCCTCTACCACCCCCGACTTAGGGGAAGTGGGGAAAGAGATCTCAGATACCCAATGCTCTAAGAATGGGAATGGAAGAATGCAATCCTCCCCATTCCAAAGTTATATATTACTGACACCTCCATCATCAGTTATCCCTTAACCTTCAATATTTATATATTTTTTTGAGACAGGGTCTCACTTTGTTACCCAGGCTGGAGTACAGCGGCACAATCACAGCACTGCAGCCTTGACTTCTTGGGCTCGAGTGATCCTCCTGCCTCAGCTTCCCACGTAGCTGGGACTACTGGCCCATACCACCACACCTGGCTGATTTTTCTTTTTTTTTTTGAGACGGAGTCTTGCTCCGCCCATGGCGCGATCTCATCTCACTGCAACCTCCACCTCCCCAGTTCAAGTGATACTCCTGCTTCAGCCTCCCGGGTAGCTAGGACTACAGGTGCGTGCCACCACGTCCAGCTAATTTTTGTATTTTTAGTAGAGACGGGGTTTCACCACGTTGGCCAGGATGGTCTCGATCTCTTGACCTTGTGATCAACCTGCCTCGGCCTCCCAAAGTGCTGGGATTACAGGTGTGAGCCACCGCGCCCAGCTGCCTGGCTAATTTTTAAATTTTTTATAGAGATGAGGTCTCCCTATGTTGCCAGGCTAAAATCTAAGGTTTTTTTGTTTTGTTGAGACAGAGTTTTGCTCTTGTTGCCCAGGCTGTAGCGAAATGGTGTGATCTGGGCCACTTTTAATATTTCTTTTTTTTTTTTTTTTTAACCTAGGAACCCTTTTAGTATTTCTTAACATCTGTAGTAACTGAACCAAACCTCGAATTCCTCTAGATCCCACTTTTTGCCCTGTAAAACCAAGAAGTTGTCTTCAGCCAGCCTCTTCTTCCTCAAAAAACAAACACCAACACACTCTCACAACAGAGACCACACCATTTATTTACAAAGGCCAGTGTGGGAGCTGGGGGAGGTAGGGAGGGAAAGCCACACAGACATCCTCTCTGGGCTGCTTGGGACCCTTTCCCACTTGGAGCAAACTCTGTTCCTCTGGCCGTCATATTCTCAGCCGTGGGGTTGGTCCTCCAAGCAGCTGGGCCAAGTAGCAGAGGGAAGAGGTGATATGAGCCTCCTCTGTGCTCTCACAGAGCAATGTCCAATTCCAGATCAAAGGCATCATTGCCACCCTCTCCTCTCCTTCCTCAAAGAAAATTTTCTGGCCTGGAGGGAAATAAACCCTCTACTATTCCCACAAGGCAGTGACGGGTGATAAGGGTACTAGCAACAGCTCTGACAGCTTCAGAAAGGGTACCCACACTACCTCTGGGTTAACCAGCAGCCAGAGGCCCAAGGGACCCAGCTCTCCTGGATATGTATTCCTGCACTGGACTGATGCTTTTACCCACTTGTCTCTAGTGGTGGGAGCACTCTGAACCAGAAACCAACAAATAATCCACTTCTCACCAACATGTGCACATACACACGCACTTCCCTGCTGTTCACAGACCCCAATCCCCTTCATGTCCTTTGAGGAGGGCTCAAATTACTGGTGTCTGGGACACAGGCAAGTCCTGGGTCCATGGAAATGTGTGTGTGCATATAAGCACGTGCATTTGAGGAAATGAAGCCAATATGACCCCTTGTGGGGTGTAGTGCTCAGCTTCTTTGAGCTCTTTTCTTCAGTTCAAATCCATTAGTATCTCTAAGTCTCTTCTGCCAGCTTGGGCCTGGATTCTTCTGCCTAAAAGAGCTATGAGTGCTTCTGCTCCCCACTGTTAATTCCAACTTCCAAGCCTTTTACTCAGGCTGCCTCCCCTATTCCCTTCCTCTGAATAACCTCATTCCCTCCTTTTTTGCACCAATTTCCACGGGGCTGGTCCAGGGTTTGTTCATTCCTGTCCAGAGGGCTGTCTCATTTCCCTCTTCAGAGAGAGAGAACAGGCATCTTCCTCCTTACCCTGGAATTCCCAACAGTGCCCACGAAAAAGTGCTGAATGAAGTGACCAGAATAGGGGCTGAGGAGGAAAATTACCACTTGTTTCACCTGCTCCTCCTTCAGAGCGAGAAATTCTAGCATTGGTTGGGCTAGGGGTGGGGGATATCGAGAAAAAGGAGGAAGAGAGTTACCAAAAGTAAACATAAGACAAAACCCTAGTGGTATAAATGGAAGACTATGTTCCAGTAAATCAGACAGCTGGTTCCTCCTTCGACTCTTTTCACTGCCACTGCACGTTTAAAGATTGCAAAAGGCGGTGTGGGGCAAGGAGGTAGGGTCAATCAGTGAAAACTGTGAAAACTGTTTAAGTAGCTCTGCTCAAGGAGACCAGGAGAGAAGATTCTGTTAGAGATGTAGCAGTAAAACCATAATTCTCAGACAGAGCTAAGGGGTTGGAGCCCATGCCTCTAAAGTCACCCTGCTGTTTGGAGAGGATGAGGGAGAAGACGGAAGGGATGACAAGCGGCAGAGGGGAAGGGCTGACAGAGGAACCAAACGCTGACACCGAGGGAAGGGAGAGGCAGGAGGCATGGGCCGAGGGATTAGGAGAGCTGGGAGCCCAGCAGTCTCTCAATAGCTGCGTTGATGTCCCCTCCTGTGGCAATCAGAGCCTGCAGGTTGGCCTCACGATTGATGAAGCCCATGGAGTTGAGCTGCTCCAGTTGCTGCTGAAATCTCACTTCTGGTGTCTGCACCTGGAGGGGACAGGCCTTGTGAAGTGGGCACAGGACCAATCTTGGGGGCCCTATTCCAATGAAGGGTTTCTAAGACCAGCAGGACTTCTCTAAGATCCTCAGAGTCAATCAGGATAGGGAAGATGAGCTGCAAATGGGGGCCCAGGAGCCTAGGTCCCAAGTCCTAAATAACTGTGTAACAATAAGGCAGGTGGATATCTTTTTTAGAATTTCAAGGTAACTGATAAGCCTAGATCAGCGTATATTCCTCAATACTTCCCATGAACACTGGAGATGTTAACGGGCACTCCAAAAGCCAAATGCTCTGTGGTCAAATAAGATGCATGCTTAGCGTGACCTTCAAGCCCCCTCCTAATAGTCATCACACGTAAGCCATATGAAAGGCCAGAGGAGGGTCCTAGTTAAGAAGCGATTTAATTTTGTTTCACTGATCAACAACCATTTATTTATAAAAGAGAAGTATTTCCCTTTTTTTGAGACAGGTCTTGCACCCAGACTGGAATATAGTGGCAGGAATCAGAGCTCACTGCAGCCTCTATCTCCTGGGCTCAAGTGATCCTCCCATCTTAGCTTCCCTATATGTGAAGTAGAGGAATAACTGCTAGATTGCGAATGGAGAATGTAAGGGCTAGGACACCTTAGGGATGGATCATAGCATTGTGTATGCAAATGCAAGACTGTCCACCTGGTGTTGAAAGGAAGAATGTTCAATCCAGAGAAAGACCAGGACTTGCCTGGTGTCACAGAGCAAGTTAGTCGCCAAGACTTGCAGTATAAAAGCCCTTTCTGCCAGGTACAGTAGCTCATGCCTGTAATCTCAGCACTTTGGGAGGCTGAGGTGGGCAGATCACCTGAGGTCAGAAGTTTGAGCTGGGGCTACAGGTGTATACCACCACGCCCAGCTAATTAAAAAAAATTTTTTTTTTGGCCAGACACGGTGGCTCACACCTATAATCCCTGCACTTTGGGAGGCCAAGACTGGCAGTTCGCCTGAGGTCAGGGGTTCAAGACCAGCCTGCCCAACACAGCAAAACCCCACGTCTACTAAAAATGCAAAAAATTACCCAGGTGTGGGGGCACACACCTGTAGTCCCAGCTACTCGGGAGGCTGAGGTATAAGAATCGCTTGAACCCGGGAGGCGGAGGTTGCAGTAAGCTAGATCGCGCTACGCACTCCAGCCTGGGTGACAGAGCGCGGCACCAACTCAAAAAAAAAAAAAAAAAAAAAAAAAAAGGCAGGCATAGTGGCTCATGCCTGTAATCCCAGCACTTTGGGAGACTCAGGCAGGTGGATCACCAGACGTCAGGAGTTCGAGACCAGACTGGCCAACATAGTAATATCCTAAGACTAAAAATACAAAAATTAGCTAGGCATGGTGTCAGGAGCCTGTTGTCCCAGCTATTAGAGAGGCTGAGGCAGGAGAATTGCTTGAACCCAGGAGGCAGAGGTTGCCGTGAACTGAGATTGTGCCATTGTACTCCAGCATGGGGGACAGAGTGAGACTCCATCTCAAAAAAATAAAATAAAAATAAAGTAAAAAATAAAGAAAGTAGAGACAGAGTCTTGCTATGTTGCCCAGGCTAGTCGCAAGTAATCCTCCTGCCTTGGCCTCTCTAACTGCTGGAATTACAGGCATAAGCCACTACGCTAGTTTTTTTTTTTTTTTTTTTAATAGAGACGAAGTTTCACCATGTTGGCCAGGATGGTCTCGATCTCTTGACCTCGTGATCCACCTGCCTTGGCCTCCCAAAGTCCTGGGATTACAGGCTTGAGCCACCACGCCCAGCCTGTTTTTTTTTTTTTTTTTTTTTGAGGCAGAGTTTTGGTCTTGTTCCCCAAACTAGAGTGCAGTGGCATGATCTTGGCTCACTGAAACCTCCGCCTCCTGGGGTTAAGCGATTCTCCTGCCTCAGCCTCCTGAGTAATTGGGATTATAGGCACATGGCACCAAGGCCAGCTAATTTTTGTATTTTTAGTAGAGATGAGGATTCACCATGTTGGCCAGGTGGGTCTTGAACTCCTCACCTCAAGTGATTCACCCACCTTGGCCTCCCAAAGTGCTGGGATTACAGGCGTGAGTCACTGTGCCCAGCCCTTTAAAAAAATTTTTTTAAATAAAAAAATTTTTACAGACTGGGTCTCCCTGCATTGCCCAGGCTGGTCTCAAACTCCTGGCCTCAAGCAATCCTGCCTCGGCCTCCCAAAGCACTGGAATTACAGGCATGAGCCACGTTCCTGGCGTGGCTTTTCATTCTTGTCATTCCTCTAACTATCTCCCGTAAATGTATGCCCAAGGGGTGTTTGGAGAGCACAAGCCTAGATTATGAACTAGAAAGAGTCCAGCAAGCACTGTCCACCTGGTGTTGAAAGGAAGAATGTTCGATCCAGAGAAAGACAGGACTTGCCTGGGGTCAGAGAGCAAGTCAGTTGCCAAGGCCCCCTGACTTGCAGTATAAAAGCCCTTTCCAGCTGGGTGCAGTGGCTCACGCCTGTAATCCCAGCACTTTGGGAGGCCGAGGCAGGTGGATCACCTGAGGTCAGGAGTTTGAGACCAGCCTAGACAACATGGTGAAACCCTTTCTCTACTAAAAATACAAAAAATTAGCTGGGTGTGGTGGTGTGTGCCTGTAATCCCAGCTACTAGGGAGGCTGAGGCCGGAGAATCACTTGAACCCGGAGGCAGAGGTTACAGTAAGCTGAGGTCGTTCCACTGCACTCTAGCCTGGGCAACAAGAGCAAAACTCCGTCTCAAAAAAAAGGAAAAGCCCTTTCCAGTGCTCCATGTTGCTTCTCTTCACAGTCCACAGAATCTAACTTGGGTTGGACCTGGACTGAAGATCACCTAGTGTAGCTCTTGTGCTTTGCACAAAGCTGGGTAAACATACCTTTTGGTTGAATGGCTTTTCCAAATGAGTCACAGAGGTCAGAGAAGGGTTAACAGGCTCACTCGAGGCAGGTCATCCCTGCCCCTCTTGCTAGCTGCTGGCCTTGACCTTCCCAGGGCTTTGGTTACCTCACCTCACAAAATCCCCCTCCCCAGAGTCTCAGAGATGGGGGCTGCTTTAATTATCAATAGGATCCTTTGATATAAGCAGAAATGGCACAGTGTGAATTCTGGAGGTGGAATGCCTGGGTTTGGGTCTTGGTTTTATTATCTACTGGCTGTGTAAGTGAGCAAACCACTTAACCTTTCTGGGCCTCAGTCTCCCTCCTCTTTAACACAGAAATAATAATCGCTTTCTCATGAGGCTGTTGTGAGGAATGCGATAAACAAGCTCTGATACTTAAAGCATTTAGAACAGTACGTAACGCACAGTAAATACCATTACTCTGCTCATCTCTATTTTACATCTGCACAAACTGAACTCAGGGAGGATCAGTAACCTGCCCAAGGCTGATACGTGGCAGAAGAGGGACCTGACCCCCAAGCTTGCCCTACCGCCTCCACTCTATTGCTCCCCTTGAAACCTCCCAGCATCAAAATGGTGGTCCCAGCACCTGTCCCCACTGCCTCATGTACCTGTGAGTTTCCACTTCCAGCCAAAAGCTGGATCATCTGCTGCATGAGCTGCTGCTGGGCGCTGGAAGCCCCTGTTGGAGAAGATGTGGCTGGCATGGCTGGCGAGGAAGTGGGGGCCTCGGGTGTAGACCCAGCATTGCTGCCTGCTGAGGGTGCTGGGGTCCGAGACATCCCAAAGGAGCCAAGGCTGTAGGCAAGACAGACCAAGAGATAGGAGATGGCATCCAAGAAAGGGATGAGAACGCAAGATCCAGAAGGAAAAGCAGTTGGAAGAAACAGGAAAACAGACCCTCAGAGACACAAAGGCTGCTGAGAGAGCGGCAGAGAGAAGAGCTGAAGGGGAGTTGCCAGAACCTTGCTGCCCGCCTGCCCCCCTGCCCTCACCTGGGTACCAGCCCAGGGGCCTCGGTCTGCAGGGTCTGTAGTCCCTGCTGGATCTGCAGCAATGCCTGCATGGCTCGGGGATTGGTAAGGATGGAGAGTGACTCCGGGTTCTGCATCTGGTGGGAAATAAGCAGAGAAAGGCATCGGGAGGTGGCAGGAAATAGGAGACAACCTCAACCAGGAGTCCAGAGTCAAGCTCTGCCCCAACTTAATTTCCACCCATCGGGCTTCAGGGCCTATCCCTTGCCCTCAACTTCCACCCATCTAGGCTCCTCACTCACCTGCTGCAGGAAGACTGGGAGCTGCAGGCGGAGCTGCTCCTGCAGCTGGGGGTTCCCCGCGAAGAGCGGCACATTCACCATCATCTGCCAGGGTGAAGGTAGTAGGGGGAGACCTGGGCCTTTCCACCCTAAGAATTTCCCCACAGCCTCAGACTCCCTGGGCACCCCCTACCACTGTAGGAAATCTGGCCAGCTTCTCCAGGGATCTCAAAGTATCCTGAAGGCCTAAGTGGGACAGTGAGAAGAAATGGAAATACGCTCTGGACAATGAAGAGGAGTCAGGCTGTTCAGCCCTGGGTCTGATGAAGCTAACATTTCCAGGTACATAGAGCTTACTTTGTTACACACCGTGTTCTAAGCACTTAACGTGTATTAACTCATTTAATCTCCACAACTCTAGGAGGTAGGAACTATTGCTATCATTTTACAGATGAAGAAACTGGGAGGCTAAATAACTTGCTTAGCTTACATAGCTGGGAAGTGGCAGAGCTTGGGATGCAAACCCAGGCAGTCTAGCTCCACAATGTTTTGACCACAAGAATCTGTCCCTAACCAGGGGGAACTCTCTCCCCAGCAATACTGTCCTCATGCTGTTTGGTACCTGAGCAGCAAAGTCGGGGTTCTGGGCAAGCGTCTGCATCATGCTGCGCATGTAGGGCGCCGAGATCACGTTCTGCATCAGCTGTGGGTTTTCAGAGATCTGCTGGAGGAGGGCTTGCATTTCTGGGCTATTGAACATCCCTAGGACAAGGTGGAAAAAAAGGAAACAGGAGAGAAAGGGTCCAGATGGAAACCAAAGGCCTCACTTCAATCTACCTTACTTCAGACACCGGATGGGTACAAAACTCAGACAGGCAATGGTCCAGTGGGCACCCTAGGACTGTGGCATGAGTCCAAGTCTCTCCTAACTACAAGGTCATCTTGCCCTGCTCTGGCCTGGCCCCTTTTTCATGGACTCGCTAAGGACAAGCCAGCTAGGAACTAGGCCTGATTTATGCTCCTCTGGACTGTTCCTGCCATAAGCTCAAATTATGTCTGCTTTGGAAAGAAATGATTAAATATTATCTAGATCAAACTTGTCTTAGCAGCAGAGACCCTTTCCTCATGCCAAAGCTCACTCAGATACCAAGTATGGTAATGGTCTGGCTGGAGCTGGGATAGGAGGCCTGGAGCCTCTCCCACTGGGTCCTTCCCCATCCTGGAGATGAAGACCTTTTCAGGACTCAGGAGCACAATTTTAAAACCATGGATCAAGTTCCAGTCCTTATTTTACAAATAAGGAAACTGAAACACAAGAGGGAAGGAACTTTCCCAATCAAGATATCCCCCAGAGTGCAGAGAAATTAGGGCACCTGCTGAAGACATCCCCCAGGCCATGTGTACAGTCATAGTCCGGATAAATGGGGCATGCCCTAGGATTGTGCAGTGTATAACCTGTTCTTCTGCACATGGCAAGCCCTGCGCATGCCTTTCCCCCAGCCTCACATCTGCCTCTCCCCACGTCTGCCTTGATTCCTCTCCAGCCCCCTCTCCCCACAGCAGTCTGACCCTTTTACACTGGGTAATACCAGAGGTGCTCATGGAGCTTAGGAGGTGGGGCCTGGTTTACACATGAGCCATTACTTAGGTCACTCCCAGGGGTATCAGGACATGGCCAGAACCAGCCCTCACCCTCCAAAGAGTGAGGCCACTATCCCAGACCACAGAGCCCGCTCTGTGGCCTCAATAGTCTCACCTCTGTCTTCAAAATCCTGGAGGAGTATCGACCCCATTCAGTCCTGGGGCAGAGGGGCTGCCCTGGTGACCCCACTAATCTCCTTCCACCCTAGGACATACCTGACCCCAGGCTAGCCGCATTGATCCCAAAGGGGTTCGAGACTGTCGGGTGCACCTGGCTGGTCCCCGATCCTCCGGTGCCCTCCCCACCGGACCCGGGGGCCTGGGAGGTGGGGGGCGAGGGGCTCCAGGGGTTAGGGAGGGGCTCTCGATTCTCAGTCCGCAGAGGCTGGGAGGATGAGCTGTCGGAGTTCCCGGCCAGGGAAGAGAAGGGATTGTTGCCAAACTGGGAGGAGGGAAAGGTTTTGGGTTAAGGACTGAAACAAATTCAGGGACAAGGGCTAGGCCCTTTCTCTCCTCTCACTTAATAGCCTCCCCTTCCCCAGAAAAGGAAGAGAGATTTAAGACCTTGGAGGCCCTGAGTTCAGTTCTTTGCCCCGCAATGGATAGCTTCTTCCTTGCTCCACAGGGTGGAAGCTAGCTGATGCTAGTGACTAGATAACTGAACCCCTCAGAAAATTGAAAACTTCCCAACCCCACTGGTGGCTTTCAATATTTGGTCTCTAATCATCTCCTATGTAACCCACTGCACTTTACACACACTTTTCCCATTGTGTAGCAAAATATTTGTTTTCCTGTACCTCAAGGGGCAGAAACAATGTCAGATTTGCCTTTGGACTCCCAGCCCTGACACTAGTAGGTGCTCAATAACTAACTACTGGTTTAATGGGAGTGGGCTGTCAAACCTGGCTCTCTACTTGAACCCATATCTTTTTCCCCAGCCTCCTTGGACTAATCCTAACTCCCCAGAAACCTTTCCCTCACTCCCCAGGTTCCCTACCTGGCATTCTTTTTTTTTTTTTTTTTTTTGAGACGGACTCTCACTCTGTCCTCCAGCCTGGAGTGCAGTGGCGCATTCTCAGCTCATTGCAATCTCCGACTCCCTGGTTCAAGTGATTCCCTTGCCTCAGCCTGCCGAGTAGCTGGGATTACAGGCATGCAACACCACGCCCAGCTAATTTTTGTATTTTTAGTAGAGACAGGGTTTCACCATGTTGTCCAGGATGGTCTCGATCTCCTGAACTCGTGATCCACCGGCCTCAGCCTCCCAAAGTGCTAGGATTATAGGTGTGAGCCACCGCACCTGGCCCTCTACCTGGCATTCTGTCCATTTAGGCACACCACAATGGCCACCCCCTTGCAGAATATACCTCTGGCAGAAGATGCCCTCTCTAGGTCTTCCTTCCCCTCCCACCCCAAAGCCTACCTCTACACACTGGCTACTTCAGCTGAACAGGCCTCAGTTTACCTCTGGTCCCCCTCACCCAACCAGGCTCCTCACTGTGTTCTACAGGATATCTCAGGTCCGTGCCCCATGGGATGGTGTGCTGCCCAAAGGCACCTCCTCCCCTCCAGCATCTAGGCCAGAGCTCTGGCTGAGGGAGTCCCAGACTCAGTTTCCCTACTCCGCCTTTCTTGTGGTCTTAGAGCTCAGCAGCTCCTCTCCTGAGTTCCCAGGTTGTCCCACTTCAGCCACTCCCCACCACAGAATTTCACAATTGAGCTGCATTTCCTGTTTATTCAAAGTGGGTCCTGGGGACCTCAGCTGACCAAAGATTCTCCTACTCTGAGCTGTGTTTCCTTCACCTTACCAGATGCCTGTTCAGATAACAGAGCTCACAGGCCAGGGTTCGTGCTCCATGGTTTCAGACCCTGTCCCTGTTTTAGACTTCCTGTTCTGATACCTGCCTAGCACTTCACCCCACTCTGTTTCAGGCCCCTCTTTGTTCTTCCTGGTACACGCTAAGGACAAAATCTCTTTTCCTTAACTATCCACAATGATAACAACCATCATTTATTGAGCACCTACTATGTGCCTGACACATTAATTTTAATGCTTATAATACTCCCCTAATACAACAGTTCTCAAAGTGTGGTCCTGGGACCCCTGCAAGGGTTAAAATTGTTTTCATAATTCTTTTTTTTTTTTTTTTTGAGATGAAGTTTCACTCTTGTTGCCCCGGCTGGAGTGCAACGGCATGATCTTGACTCACTGCAACCTCTGCCTCCCAGTTCAAGCGATTCTCCTGCCTCAGCCTCCTGAGTAGCTGGAATTACAGGCATGTGCCACCACCTGGCTAATTTTATATTTTTAGTAGAGATGGGGGTCTCTCCATGTTGGTCAGGCTGGTCTCAAACTCCTGACCTCAGGTGATCCACCTGCCTCGGCCTTCCAAAGTGCTGGGATTACAGGCATGAGCCACCGCGCCTGGCCCTGTTTTCATAATTCTAAGACATTAATTTTCCCTTTTAACTCTTATTCTCTCATGAGGACACAGTGGAGTTTTCCAAAGCCTACATGGCATGTGACATTGCAAACTGAATGCAGATCTGAGAACCAGCTGTCTTATAGTAAGCCAGACGTCAAAGAGGACTGCAAAAATGTGAAACAAGGCCACACTTTCCTCTAAAGTTTGGTTTTGGAAAATAAACTTATTTTTCAAAAGCATGTTATTTATGTTAACTTGTAATAATTTTTTTTTTTTTGAGACAGAGTCTCATTCTGTTGCCCAGGCTGGAGTGCAATGGCACAATCTCGGCTCACTGCAACCTCCACCTCCCAGGTTCAAGCGATTCTCCTGCCTCAGCTTCCTGAGTAGCGGGGACAACGGGCACCCGCCACCATGCCCAGCTAATTTTTGTATTTTTAGTAGAGATGGGGTTTTGTCATGTTGGGCAGGTTGGTCTCAAACTCTTGCCCTTATGTGATCCATCTACCTCAGCCTTCCAAAATGTTGGGATTACAGGTGTGAGCCACTGCGCCCCACCAACTTGTAATAAATTGTCATTTTTAAATGAATTAAACATTTTATAAGTTTCTCAGTTTTAGGCAGGGCAGGGCCGGGCACAGGGGGCAGGGGGCAAGGCAGGGCAGGCTGGGCAGTGGCTCACACCTGTAATCCCAGCACTTTGGGAGGCTGAGACGGGCAGATCACGAGGTCAGGAGCTCGAGACCAGCCTGGCCAACATAGCGAAACCCCATCTCTACTAAAAATACAAAATATTAGCCAGGTTTGGTGGTGGGCGCCTGTAATCCCAGCTACTTGGGAGGCTAAGGCAGGAGAATTGCTTGAACCTGGGAGATGGAGGCTGCAGTGAGCAGAGATCGTGCCATTACACTCCAGCCCGGGTGAGTGAGATTCCATCTCAAAAAAAAAAAAAAAGAAACAAAGAGAGAAAGAAAATGATGAAGCACGTATCAGAACCCAGGTTGCTGATGCCAAGAGTGGTTCTCATAACTTAGTGTGCATCAGAATTCACAGGAGTACTTCATATAATCATTTTTTCAACTATTGATTTTTCTTAATCAGGTGCATGCAGTACTTTGATTTAAAAAAATTTTCAGGACAGGTGCAGTGGCTCAATACCTGTAATCCCAGTAAGTTGGGAAGCTAAGATGGGAGGATTGCTTGAGGCCAGGAATCTGAGGCCAGCCTGAGCAACACAGAGACCTCATCTCTACAAAAAAAAAATTTTAATTAGCCTGGTGTGGTGCTACATGCCTATAGTCCCAGCTACTTGAGAGGCTGGGACAGAAGGATCATTGTGCCCATGGTAGGAGGCTACAGTGAGCTATGATCGAGCTGCTACACTCAAGCCTGAGAGACAGAGTGAGACCCCAACTCTAAAAAAATAAAAAATAAAAAAAAGTTGATTCCTACAAGCAGTTTCTAAAACTTGAATGAGCAATGCCAGTAATAACGAAGGTGATGCTGAGGAGTGAGGATGCGGGTAGGGATTCATTCTACCAGATACCAACACCTAATTAACATAATGTGACGTCATGGTAGGGGCAGACAAACAGACCAGTGGATCAGAATAGAATCAGCAAGACACACTTGGCTGGGTGTGATGGCTCAGGCCTATAATCCTAGTACTCTGGGAGGCCAAAGTGCTGGGCTGACTGCTTGAGCCCCAGAGTTGGAGGCTGGAGTGAGTTTTGATTGTGCTTGTGCCATTCCAGCCTGGGCAACAGAGTGAGACCTTATCTGTTTAAAAAAAAAAAAAAAAAAGGGACACACTCATCTGTGGAGGAGACTTGGTGTAGGACAGCGACAGCAAGAATAAGCAATGTATCAGAAAAGCATGGGATGGGCCACTCAGGATATTGTGCTTTTTCCTTTATATAAGGAAAAAGTAAGGTGAAATCCTACCCTGGCACCTGGGTACTGATTAATTGTGAAAATTCATTAAGCTGTACACCTATGATATGGGCATATATTCTTCAAGAAAATGTTTTTAAGCTGGGCGCAGCGGCTCATGCCTGTAATCCCAGCACTTTTGGAGGCTGAGGCAGGAGAATCACTTGAACCTGGGAGGCGGAGGTTGCAGTGAGCTGAGATTGCGCCACTGCACTCCAGCCTGGGCAACAAGAGCGTCTCAAAAAAAAAAAAAAAAAAAGCAAAAAGCAAATTAAAATACGACCAGCATGTTACCACCTCCTATTTAAAAATATGATAATATAGACATGTTTACAGACATATACATAGGTAATAAAAGAATCAGAATGACAAACTCCAACTTTAGCATAGTCGTTACCTCCAGAGGGAAAAAAAGGAGAGGAGAGGGGTTTGTGAAGGCTACAGCTCTACCTTATTTGCAAATATTAAATATGTCTAGGAAAATGTAAAAAATACTAACAACATTAGTTACCACTGGGTAACTAATGTTACCACGTCTTTTCTACTGGTAGAGAAGAGGCGATGGAGATGGAAACAGAGGGATTCCTTCTGTAAATCTTTTTTTGGCCTATATACTTTTCCATACATTTTTCTAGAACACTCTTGTTTACTTTGTGTAACTTTCGAATTTTCTTTTTTCTTTTTTTATTTTTTCTTTTTGCTCACCTTCAACTGTCTCGATCGAGTTATATGAATTTTCAAATATATAGATGTAGAATGTGTTTAACGTAAAATTAAATTTTTTTTTAAAAAAACAAAAGGGCTTCTTCTTTAGAAAGAAAGAAGAAAAAAAAGGGCATTGAAATTATATATGGCAACATGTTAGAGCAACATTGATTTAAAAAATGCTATATTTGGGGGGAAAAGGGAAAAAAATGCTATATTTTTATCTATTTTTTTTGCATATACTTGAATAGGATTCATAAAGCATTTTTTTGAAGTGTATAATCCTGGGGCCCAACCCTAGAAATGGATTCAATAAGTAGCTCAAAGGTGGGGACCAAGAATACCATTATTAACAAGCTCCCCAAGCTGATGCAGGGGATCCACGGACCATACTTGAGACACGCTGTATCGGGGCTGGCGTCTGACCTCAGGCCTGCCACGTGACCTCTGAGCCCCTGGTACAAGAAGTTTCTCAGAACAATGTCAATTTCTTTGGCTGCTACACCTCACCCACTTCCACAAGGACTCTGCTTATCTTTTGTCCATGCCAAGTTGGACCATCCCCAGATATGCACTGTTGAGAACTGCCTTCAAGCCAAGGCCCACCCCTTAGGGGACTGGGGAAAGAAAGAAGAGCAGACCCAGGTTTGCCTGGGGTAGGGGTAGGGAATCTTGAGCCCAGACAGCCCGACCCACTACCTTGGCCCTTGATCCCACCTGTTCCCGGGCAGCACTGAACATGGGCTCCTGGATGTCCGTGTACATGCGCCGGAGGGCATTATACCCTCCAGGGATGCTCTCGAGGTTGCTCAGGGCCCGATCTTGGTTCCTCATCATCTCTTGCATCATGGCTGGATTCCGAGCAAGCTCCATTGTCTGAGAAGAGAGAGAGACAAGATGGGCCCCTGAGCCAGGGGAGCACCAAGCTAGGAAAAGGGTGGGCCTTCAGAAGGGGAAGTCTGTGTCAGGATGAGGACCAGGGCCCTGGAACTACCCCACAGTGACAGCGAGTAGAGTGAACTGGACTTCCTTCCTCTACTGTAATCTTGGCTCCAACCTTGTCTCCCTGTATTTTGGGTTGGCTTCTTCTAGTTGAAGACAATGATCCCAGCTGAAGTGAGGGCAGCAGCTTCCCTCCCTTAGGCTCAGAATGTCCAAAGAAGTATCAAGGAGCACAAGGAAACTGAGTCAGAAGGGACACAGAAAGAAAGGGGAGGAGGTAGAAGAGAAAATTAACATCTACTGAACACCTACTACATAAGGGCACAGGGCCAAGTAGTTTACAGAATTCAAGTCATGTCAACTCCACAATAACCAATTTCTGTCCCTATTCTGCAGATGAGCAAATAGGTTCAGAGATGTTAACTGACTTGCTGGCCTGGGACACACAGTGACTGAGTGAAGACAGTGTTCAAGCCAGGCTGGTCGGTCTAAGACCATACTGTGATTCCTTGTAAATGACTGCAAGTTTGGGAAGGAAAGCATTCAAGCTGGAATGAAGCTACTGACCCCCAAGTCTTTGGCCTGCCTGAACCTTTAGAAACACGGAGGATGGGGACTTGCTTCTATGGAGCCAATGGCTCATTCTCAATAAGGGGTGACCTGTATCAACCCCAGGGGAGTTCATCACAGAAAAATGAGCGTAACTACTTCTTGTTGCCATCCAACTTGGAATACCTCCCCTCTCCTTCTTCGCAAGTCTGCTCCACACTTGACTCTTCTAAGACACCTTTATAACTGATATGCCTAGCGTCACAGAACTCTGATTTCTTGTCCTGTAATTCATTCATTCAATAAATATTTACTGAGTGACTATCATGCATCAGGCAGTGTTCTAGACAGTGAACAAAACACTCACAAATCCTTGACCTGATACAAATTATCTTCTGGCGAGTCCAGCACTGGTACCCACAGCTCTGCTGGGAAGATCATCTATCTTGGTCCTCTGGTGGAGTGAACCAAGAGATAGAACTCCCAAAGAGCAACATCACAACAGTGTCTCCTGGATCTACCTTCCCCACTGGGCCCTGCCCAGCCATAATGCTCCCCAGAGCATCTTTCACTCCCAAGCCTTTCACCATCTTTCACTCCCAAGCCTTTATATGTGCTGTCCCTAGGCCCTGAATGCTCTACTCTTTTTTTCCCCCTGGTTGTCTTCCTCCTTTGGGTCTCAGCTTGGTGACATTTCTTCTTGGTGACATTCCTCCTCTAAGCCCCAGGGTAGGGTCAGGAGCTCTTCTCTATGCTCCTAGGGGATCCTGTGATTATCCTTACAATAGCACTGACCACACGTATGCTAATTGCCAGTTTACTTGTCCCACTTCCCTTTGACACTGGAATTCCTGAAAAGCTAGGCCTGTCTTTTCATCACTGTACCTCCAGTGTTCAAAACTGCTGAAAACATACATGAGTGGACAAATCAATGTAGGACAAGGAAGGAAAGGCTGAGCAGGGCATGGCTGGGCACCAGTGTCCTCCAGCTCTCCAGCCCTCTCATACCCACCTGCCTCATGAGTTCAGGGTTGTTGAGCATGTGGCTGATCTCGGGGTTCCGCTCCATCAGCTGCTGCATCTGGGGGTTGGCCATGATCATGTGACGCATCAGGTCAGGGTTCGACATCATATCCTGGACCAGGGGGTTCTCCATGATCTGTGACAGCATCTCCGGATTGGACATCAGCTGCCTCTGCATCTGCTGCTGCAGCTCCATAAAGTTGGCAGAGCCCAGGCCCAGGCTGCCCAGACCCAGGATGCCCCCAAAGCCAGCTGTGGGAAGGGGGCAGGGTCACAGTCTGTCACAAAAGCCCATTCCCCTCCTAGCCAGAGCCACTGAATTCAGGTCTCCATGACAGGCCCCAAATGCTTCTCACACGTCCCTCTTCCAATCACTCCCACAGCCCAGCCCTGATTCACTGCGGGCAAAAAAATGTGAGCCTACTAGACCGAGACCTCTCTGAAGGCTGAGCCTGTGCCAAACACGGAACTGAGCAGAGAGAAGGCAACCAGCAATGGTCTGCTGGATGAGTGGCCCATCTGGCTACTGCTGGGTCCAACTTTTCCCCAGACTCACAGGGTCTTCCACTCTCTTTACCCAGGGCTCTCCACATCCCCAACCCCGTTTCTCCCCTCACTCCTAACCCTTAGCCATTGTCCCCACCTCTGGGAACTCCTCAGACTAGTTTCCTCCCCAGCTTGAATCAAGTATCAATGTCTGGAACTCTATGGAGTCCCCTATCCCCATCAGAACAGGGGCAGGAACCATGCTTCTCCCTCCTCTAGGCGTTCCCCAACTCCCCAACCCCAAACAAGATTGTAGATTGTGTTCTCCTCTGAGGGCTTACACAGTATGGACGCAGTAGCACTGGGGGGTCCCTCCCCAGCCCCTGGAGAGGGCCCCCCACCACTGCTCCTCCGGCTTCCACTGCCAGCATCCGAAGAGGCACTGCCAGAGGTGGAGGGCTGTGCAGGGGTGGCGGGTGAAGCAGGCGTGGTGGAGGGTGCTGAGGCAGGGTCAGGTGTGGAGGGGGAGGAAGCAGTGGCAGCAGCTGGATCTTGAGCCCTGAGGACAGAGAAAGGAGAATCCTAGTTGGAGTGAGCACTAGAAGAGGGAAGGTACCGGGACAATCTCTGTGCTTGCTGTCGGACTACTGTTTTAACCCAAGCCTCCACCTAAGCAGCCCTGAGGCTGGGGCCGGGTGATGGCTGAGGGGCAGTCGGTAAACCATGAGAGGGAGAAAGGAGCTAGTACTATCTATCTTCAGGGCATTCTGGGAGTGGTAAGTCGGCTTCCCTTCCCCTAGAGATGAGATCATATTCATCTAGGAGCTACCTGCCGGGGCCTCAGCTTAGGCCTTCTGGGTACAGCTAAGCAACAAGAAAGTATCAGATTGGGAGGCCGAGTGAGAAGCTGGATCTGTTCCGCTCCCGAACTTACTTCTGAGGGGTCTTGATGACCAGATGGACAGTGAGCCCGTCCTTGATTCCGTGCTGGTTCAGTGTGTCCCCATCCTTGAGGATCTTGCCTGCGAAGATCAGGACCAGCTGATCCTGCTGAGCCTTAAACCTCCGGGAGATTTCCTCTTTGAACTGTGATCAAGAGGCAGAGGTCACTGTGGAGGCTGCCCAGACTCCCCCTACCAGGGACCCTGACTCTTCTTCAACAGCTTCTGTATTCTCTTGCTCTCATCTCTAGCCACGGGAAGTCCTTTCTGTGGTCTCAACGCCATTCCTCCAGCTGTAATAAGCATCTCCTTTCTTAACAAAGGAGATGGACCAGTGGGAGGCTCTTGTCTCAGCTCCATCCCAGGGTCTCCCACCCTAGAAAGCCCTTGCTGCTATCTGCCTCCCAGCTTAAGTCCTTCCACCTAGTTCTCTGTGAGGCAGGGCAGCCTTCCCCCATCTCATCTCGGTCAACGGCCTTGGACCTTTAGCCTTCTGAGACCCAATTTTCTTTCCTCTCTATTCCCAGTGTTCTTGTAACAACTACAACAAACAGATGCCAGTTATTGAGCACTACCTATGCACGAGTTAAAGATCTAGTATATTAATTATCTTCATTTTATTTATTGTTGTTTTTAATCTTGAGACAGAGTCTCACTCTGTCACCCAGGCTGGAGTGCAGTGGCGCAATCTCGGCTCACTGCAACCTCCATCTCCTGGGTGCAAGTGAGTCTCCTGCTTCAGCCTCCCGAGTGTCTGGGACTACAAGCACGCAGCACCATGCCCGGCTTAATTTTGTATTTTTAGTAGAGACGGGGCTTCATCATGTTGGCCAGGTAGGTCTTGAACTCCTGACCTCAGGTGATCACCAGACTTGGGCTCCCAAAGTGCTGGGATAACAGGCATGAGCCACTACGCCAGCCTCAAAGAATCAGCGAGGTAAGGTTAAGTTACCTTACTTGCCCCAGGCAGACCAGAACTCAAAGCTTGACACCAAAGTCCAGGCTCTCAACTAAACGCACTACCTCTCAATGAAAGCTGTTTTCAAATTCAGCTTTGCAAGGAACAGTACGGTATTTAAATTCTGAAATTTAGTAATTCTCTGTGGTTAGGGAGGGAGAAAAGATGGAGTTAGACTCCCCAAATTCTATCAGCCCCTCCACAACACAACACAACACAACACAACACACACTTTAAGTAAACACAGTGCACTTGTTAAGCAGAGGCAGCTTCCAGATCCCTCTCTTCCAACCAGATAGCCTGTCTTAAAGCCCCGCCTATGTGAAATTATGGAGTGGCCACAGGCGGTGGCAAACACAGGCAACAGTCCCTCATTCAACAAGATTTTGTTGAGCACCTACTGCACACCGTGTAAATCTCAGAAGAGCTGAGAACCAAATGTAACCACGTCGATTTGAAAGAGTGGGAAGGATCTGGGCACAGGGAAATCCTCCCCCGACAGCCCCGCCGCTCAGAAAACACTGGGCGTTCTCTGAGGCACCGAGTAGCCGCCGGCGCTCTTAGCCTGCCCCTGGTCCGTTCTCTCGGTTAGCACCTTGCCCCGGCCTCCACTCTGGCACACTCCCCTCAAACCCAGGGTCCTTCCCTCTTCCCGGTGCAAAGTGTCCCCTCCTCACTCTCCACCACGCCCCCAGCCCAGGCCACAAGGCAAAACCCGCCCCTCAACACGCACCACGCTTCCCTAGATCTCCCCTCGCAGGGCGCCCCCTACCCGTCTCTCCCTCCCTCCAGCTCCTCGGAGTCCCAGCTGGCCCCCGCCCCTCCTCTCCGGGGCCCTCCGGGACGCCAGACCCTCAGAGAGGCCCCCCCATCTCTTCACAGACCCCTCCTCCGCGCTCCCTCCGCCCCCCTTCAGCCGTACTACCTCCTTGACCGAGGCTCGATCGCAGATTACAATTTCCTCCTTGTCCTTGGGGGTCTTGACGGTGACCCGAATGGGGGGCCTCGTCTCGGCCCCGCTCGGCTCCGCCATGCCGCCGCCGCCACCCGGCCGCCCGCCAGCCCGTCCAGCTCCTCCTCCTCCCCGCCCGCCCGGCCAGCCCGGCTCGGCTCCAGCGCCTCCAACACTCCCCTCTCTCCACCTCTCCCCTTCCTCCCCTCCTCTCTCCTCCCCTCCCCGAGGCTTCGCCGCCCCCTCCGGACCAGCCGCAGCCACAGCGCCCCGGGCGGACCGGGGGGGCCACTGCAGCGGGGTCCGCCCAGGGCCGAGCCCCGGGTCGGGAGCCAGGCCCGGGGCTCGCCAGGCAGGGGCCCCTGGGGGGGCTCTGGGCAGGGGGAGGGGCGTGCCCTTCACTGCAGGCGCGGGGGCGGACTCCTCGGGGAGACCGCGGCCCAACGCTGCCCGCCTGAGCCGTGCCGGGGTCCCTTCCAGCCCAAAGCCTCCCCGCCCCCTCCGCGTCTAACTCCGCTCCGGGACAAAGGACTTTCTGTGTCGCCGCTTTATCTCCGTTCCCTGTGATAACTTGGTCTTTCTTGGAAGCCCCAAGTCCTTTCCAGGCCAGGGGCCTTTCCCGTCTTGGAGGTTGGGTTTTCCCACCAAGTACGTTCACTTAGGATCTCAGCTCTGGGACTGACCCTGTAGCTCCGAGGGTCACGGCCTAACTGGTCTATTAAGAACGGTTCCAGGGAGCTGGGTTTTGGCCTTTCTAAACCTTGGTTTCTTCAAGATAATAATAGCACCCCTCGCCTCATCGCACAGAATTGTGCATAACGGAGAAAACTGTTTTAAAAGTAACCAAAGCAGTGCCTGACAAATATAAGGATGTAGTCTAATTATTGAATCGTGGACTGCCAAGCAGACACGTTGACTCCTTTCTCCCCGAAGGAGTTAAATGTCCTTCCAGTGCTGCCACTGTCCTTTCACTCCCGCTCTTTTTGCCCCCCCGCAACCGCGTGGTCAGCCTGGAAAAGCGAACTATAGTTCCCAGGGTGCCTCGCGAGGCCACGAGGAACTACGATTCCCAGAGATGCCCGCGGCGGGGTGGGTAGTTGAGTCGGAACTACAATAGCCAGGCGAGGAAACTACAACTCCCAGGGCGTTCCAAAGCAGGCCCACGGGACTACGGGAAGCAGCAGGCAGCGGCTCGCGGGAGGCACCTCGGAGGCTGTGGGTGCAAAAGCCCAGGGTTAGAAGCCGTAGGCATGCTGCGCCCCAAGGCTTTAACCCAGGTGCTAAGCCAAGCCAACACTGGAGGAGTCCAGAGCACCCTGTGAGTGCGGACCACGGACCCGAGCGGCAAGCGCCGCAGTGGGGCGGCGCGCGGCTCCCTGAGGGAGGGGTGGGGAAGGATCGCCAGGAAGGGAGGAGGCGACAGAGGGGGCAGCGGCTGGGGGTGCCGGCCGGGAGATCTCCTCTCGAAAAGGGAAGCCGGTGTGCTGGGTGCTCAGGGCATGTTCCAGGACACACTGAGCCCAGACTCTTGTTGGCTGTGCCAGTGGTGGGACTTGGGCTGGAAACCCAGGCGTTTTACCCTCTGTCCTGAGCACAACGTTATCCTTACCCGCCCCTCACCAGGCTGCTGAATAACGAGGGATCACTGCTGGCCTACTCGGGTTACGGGGACACTGACGCCCGGGTCACTGCGGCCATAGCCAGTAACATCTGGGCCGCCTACGACCGGAACGGGAACCAAGCATTTAATGAAGACAATCTCAAATTCATCCTCATGGACTGCATGGTATGGAGAGGGAAGCCAGACTTCCCCTGCCCCACAAGGGGATCCCAAGGGGGCGACCTGGACCCCATCCTGGTTGGTTAGAGGGGCAGGGACAGGATCTCCGGAAGATTACTAAGAGTTGGTCTGCAGCAGCATTTGTAATAGGCAGGACCCTATTCATCAAGTGGTGGTGAGGAAGGAGCCCTGGACCTGAGAGGTCTGACTTGGGTTCTGGTCTCAGCCATCCACTTATCAGTTGTGGAACCTTGGGTAAGTCACCTAACCTCTCTCAGCTTCCTTACTTCATGTCTAAGGAGAAAACAATAATTTCCCTCTCCGCACTCCCTTCATGGATGGTTGTGAAGATCAAATGAAATAATGGGTATAAACAGTAGAATGACACGCAAACACAAAGTGTTGTCATCCCAGCTTCACCGACTCACAGAACCATGGTAGTCTTCAGACCCTAGTCCAACCCCTTACAGTTAGTTACAAAGAAGGGAAAATGAAGTCCAGAAAGGGGAAGTTGCCATTAGCTTGTGAACTTCTTAGTATCTGTTCAGTCAGTAAGTATTTAGGTCCCTGTAGTGTTCTCGGGACTAGGGAAAAAATAGCAAACATAAGACAAAACCCCCAGTCCTAATAAATCTTAACAGTGATACAATCACGGCTCACTGCAGCCCCGACCTCCCTGGGCTCAGGTGATCTTCCTGTCTCAGCCTCTTAAGTAGCTGGAAGGCCGGGCGTGGTGGCTCACGCCTGTAATCCCAGCACTTTGGGAGGCTGAGGCAGGTGGATCACCTGAAGTCAGGAGTTCAAGACCAGTCTGACCAACATGGTGAAACCCTGTCTCTTAAAAAAAAAAGAAAAAAAAAAAAGTAGCTGGAAGTACAAGCATGCACTACCACACCTCGCTAATTTTTGCATTTTTTGCAGAGACTGGGTTTTGCCATATTGCCCAGGCTGGTCTTGAACTCTTGGCTCAAGTGATCCAGCTGCCTCGGCCTCCCAAAGTGCTGGGATTACAGGCATGAGCCACTTGCCCGGCCACATTATTTAAAATGAGTAAAATATGTAGTATGTTAGGTATTGAAAATGCAATGTAAAGAAAGGAGGAAAGTGAAAGTATGAGTTTGTTGGGTGTATGTGTCAGAGACAGTCTCACCGAAAAGGTGACATTTGATCAAAGACCTGAAGAAAGGTCGTGGCAAGCCATGTGGCTATCTGGGGGAAGAATATTTTGGACAGAACAGCAAGCACGAAGGCCTTGAGGCAGGATTGTGCCTGCTCAAGGATCAACAGGGTTGGTTGGTATGGCCGGAGTTGCATGAGAATGAAGGAGGGTGGTAGGAGATGGGGTCAGAGAGGCAGAGAGTGCAGTGCTTGATTGCTGGCATAGAATGAATACCTAGTAAAAGTTTGTTGAACTTACTTTTGTTTTTTTTCAGATCGGCCAGAGGGTGAACTCTCTAGGAAGGGTCTTCATTGTAACTCAGCTGCTTACTCTCCCCTGCCCCCTGCACAACCAATACTATTTTAGTTCAACATATGACTCTTACTGAATGCCTAGAACTGGTGCTATAGCTTTCAAACATTTTGACCACAACCCAGCCACAAGAAATACATTTTAAGTGGCCAGGCACTGTGGCTCACGCCTGTAATCCCAGCACTTTGGGAAGGCGAGGCGGGCAGATCATGAGGTCAGGAGTTCGAGACCAGCCTGGCCAACCTGGTGAAACCCCATTTCTACTAAAAATACAAAAATTAGACCGGGTGCAGTAGCCCACACCTGTAATTCCAGCACTCTGGGAGGCCGAGGCGGGCAGATCACCTGAGGTCAGGAATTCAAGACCAGCCTGGCTAACATGGGGAAACCCCATTTCTACTAAAAATACAAAAAATTAGCCAGGCGTGGTGGCATGCGCCTGTAATCCCAGCTACTCGGGAGGCTGAGGCAGGAGAATCGCTTGAACCCGGGAGGTTAGGGTTGCAGTGAGCCAAGATCACACCATTGCACTAGCTTGGGCAACAAGAGTGAAACTCCATCTAAAAAAAAAAATATATATATACACACACACACACACACACACACACACACACACACATAAAAATTAGCCCGGCATGGTGGCACATGCCTGTGATCCCAGCTACTCAGGAGGCTGAGGTAGGAGAATTGCTTGAACACAGGAGGCGGAGGTTGCAGTGAGCTGAGATGGCACCACTGCACTCCAGCCTGGGTGACAGAGTGAGACTCCGTCTCAAAAAAAGAAAAAGAAAAAGAAATACCTTTTAAAGCTGAGTGCAGTTCCTCGTTCCTGTAATCTGTAATCCCAACACTTTGGGAGATTGAGGCTGTAGGATTACTTGAGGCCAGGAGTTCAAGACCAGCCTTGGTGACCTAGCAAGACCTCATCTCTACAAAAAATTAAAAAATAAAAAGGAAAAAAAAATTTTACGAAGACATTTTAAGTCGGAGCCCAACACACATATATCCATTGAAACTAAAGTTTCGTGGAAACAGTACTTTTCCTACCACATGTAATATACTTCATTTCTTCTTTTTTGTTTTTTAACGCTGATCAACCGTCTTAATTTATCTCCTAACTGTGGGGTCAAACCTGCAATTTGAAAAACATTACCATGGGAAAAGAGAAATATCAGTTGGGTTACTGCTCCCATGCCCCTCTCAGTGTCTGTCGGGTGAGCTCATAGTAATAACACCACTCGTTTGGACAACTGTTGGCAGATACAAAATTTCATGTGTATTGGCACCCTCACCAACCGGGATGAGGTAGGGGTTACAGAAAGAGAAACTGAGTTTCTGAAAGACTGAGTTTCCCAGAGTAACATGGTTAGTAGATGGATATGCTGAGGCTGGAACCTGGGCTCAGAACCCCATGTCCAGGGCTGTGGCCAAAAGCTTTTCTGCTGAACCTCCTGCTGTGCCCAGGGCATGGGAAAAAGATACAGTCTCTCTGGGGCCAGAGAAACCTTTGGGGAAGGAGGGTGCTAAGGGTACCAAGCAGAACATCACATCCCATCCTATCACCCCCACCAGGAGGGCCGTGTAGCCATCACCCGAGTGGCCAACCTTCTGCTGTGTATGTATGCCAAGGAGAGTGTGGGCTTTGGAATGCTCAAGGCCAAGGTGTGTATATGCCCATCCCCCACAGCCCTGGGCCCAGCCTTTGTGCTCCCTCACCGTGTCCGCTCCCACCAGGACCCTGTTTTTAGAGTCTTCATGTCTACTTAGTCAATTTCTGGTATGGGCCAGCTCCCAAGAGCAGGTGGGGGTTGGGGCTGGTTGCTCCCTATGGCACTGGGAGCAGACCTGTATTTGAGATTCCCAGGGGCCGGCCGTGTGCGGGACTGATTTCTGTTCTCCCTCTTGTAGGCCCAGGCTTTGGTGCAGTACCTGGAGGAGCCCCTCACCCAAGTTGCAGCATCTTAATAGCATTGGTGGAAGTTGGGGTCAGAAAGGAGAAATGACCATTTGGAGGGGCGGGGCCTCCTAGAAGAACCTTCTTGGACAATGCCGGGAGAATGGGACTTTGTTTTTTCTAAGAATAAACTTCAACTCCTGTCATGTATCTTGGCTGCTTTCTTGGTTGGGAGGAATCAGAGAAGATAGGAAAAAGCAGGCATTTCTTCTAGGATTCCTCATGTTCTGCAAGGATGGACTTCTGCCCGCCCCTTCACCATGCCCTCCCATGACCAAATGGTTCTTGGCAGTTATGTCAGATAGTCCTTGGTCTTACCAATGGCATGGCCTTACCTAGACCCTGCCGCTCAGAACAGAGTCTTACCCACCTCATTGGCAAAACTGTGGGAATGGGCTCAGAGGAGTAAGGGTCTGCTGGGGTTGTGTTGCACAGAGAATATAAAGGCCCTGGGAAGTCACTGTTTTATTCCAGGTTTTGGGGGTGGATGTCTTGTCTTTTTTTTTTTTTTGAGAGGGTCTCCCTCTGTTGCCTAGGCTGTAATGCAGTGACACACACAATCTCAGCTCACTGCAGGCTCAACATCCTGGCTCAAGCGATTCTATCTCAGCCTGCTGAGTTGCTGGGACTATAGGCACACACCATCATGCCTGGCTAATTTTGGGGGTTTTTTTGTGTGTGTTTTTCGGGTTTTGTTTTTTTTTGCAGTGATGAGGTCTCATTATATTGCTCAGGCTGGTCTCCAACTGGGCTCAAACCATCCTCCTGCCTCCCAAAGTGCTGGGATTACAGATATGAACCACTGCGACTGCCCAGTGAGTACCTTTTTCTATTCGTGGTGTTGGGAGGGTGCCCCAACAGCCTAGGATGAGCCATTCCTTTCCTCTTCCTCCAGGTGTTCGTGTGCTTACACAGACCCTCCCCAGATCTTGAAGCCCTTTGTAGACACAATGCCTTTACTGTGAGACGTCAGGTCCTGCCCAGGGACTAGAAGTAACTCAGACCTCCCAAAGACCTTCATCTCCAGATCCTGATCCTACACTCAGACCACTCACCCCAGCTGTCTGTTTCTGCCTGAGGTTCTCCCTCTACCCAATGTCCTTAAAGCAGGTCTGTATAGGGAGCTACCAGCCCCCTTCCCCAGTGCCATAGAAAGGAACCCATCCCAAAGAAGTGGGTAGGTTTCGAATCCCAGCTCCACCCAAGATGAGAAACACTGCCCATCCCAGGCCCTGGGCTGTCAAGGAGGGGCAGAAGTTACTGTGGTCATGATGCAGCTCCCACAGCTCTGCATCGCAGCAGGGGGACTGGTGTTCTATCACCCCCTGGTCCAATATCCCGTACTCTGGTTCTCCCAGTGTACCCCCTGACCAGGAGCTGTGAAGAAAAAGCAAGCCAAGTGGGTTTATTTTTTCTTTTTTTTTTTTGAGATGGAGTCTCACTCTGTTGTCCAGGCTGGAGTGCAATGGCGTGATCTTGGCTCACTGCAACCTCTGCCTCCCGGGTTCAAACGATTCTCCTACCTTAGCCTCCCGAGTAGCTGGGATTACAGGTGCCCACCATCACACCTGGCTAATTTTTGTATTTTTAGTAGAGACTGGGTTTCACCATGTTGGCCAGGCTGGTCTCGAGCCCCTAACCTCAGACCTCCCAAACTGCTGTGATTACAAGCGTGAGCCACCGCACCTGGCCTCCAGTGGGTTTCTGAGGGGCTATTTGTTGCTCGTTAGTTGCGGGGCCTGCCCTCACCACAGATTCCAGAAGCCCAGTGATGCACACTCAGCCCTCAGTGGGCTGTCTCTGAAAGCCCTGTCCCTGTTTCTGGCTTCCCCGACTCTTATCCGCTGGAGCTGGTTCTCCAGCTTACGGGAGCCCAGGCTGAGAGCAGACACCCAACCTGCCGAACCTGTCTGACGTCATCGTCTCTCCACCCACCTGGGCCCCAGGTCTCCAGCTGCCCAGCTCTTCCTGTTCTCAGCTTCCGTCCTCTCAGCTTCCTTACAACACCCCCACCTGCCAGAGCTGATCCTCCCTAGGCCCTGCCTAACCTTGAGTTGGCCCCCAATCCCTCTGGCTGCAAAAGTCTCCTTACCCCCAATGAGAGGAGGGGCAGGCCCAGATCTTTTGAGAGCTGAGGGTTGAAGGCATTGAGCCAACACACAGACTTGTCACCTCTGACCCTGAAGACACCTGCACCCTCCATGCGGAGCCAAGATGGGGAATGGAACGGAGGAAGATTATAACTTTGTCTTCAAGGGTGAGTTGGGGTCCCTGGAGCAAGAGGAAGCCTGAGAGACCCAGAAAGAGACTGTTAGAGCCAGAGAAGGCCCCCTCCTGTTTTTTATCTACCAGGACCCCCTGCGGCTCCTCATTCCTTCAGAAAGAAAGCTGCAGGGAGTCGGGGAGGATCTGGTTGCATGGGCAAAAGTCAGGGGGCTTCTGAGTATGCCCTACTCTGGTAAAAGATGATGTTTATCCCTCCTTAAGAGTGCTGAGTTAGGCTCCTCTGCCCCGTTCCTAATAGAAACCCAAATCCCTGGTGTTAGCCAGTGCAGCATAAGAGATGGAGGTCAGACTTCAGAAAGGACTTCCCTCTTGAGAAGAAAGGGAAACCAGCAGACAAAAGGGAAAAAAGTCATTCTTTCTGGGCAGGTGTACAGGGAAGGACAGAAAGGAGAGACCTAGCCCTTTATAGGGTGGGGTAATACATACACAGGGAAGACAGAAAATATCATGAGTCTGCCACACAGTCTGATAGAATCAGACGACTCCTAGGGACTCCTAGCCTTGTCTGCCTGTTCTGTGGCCGACTCACTGGACCTGCATACCAGGCACTGGGCTCAACTTGGCTGTGCGTGGAAGCGGGCATATATCTTTCCAGCCCCTGGGTTTGGTCCCCCTGTTGTTTCTCAGCCCCACCTCCATACTTCCTTCAGGGCAGGGTGTACTCTCCAGCCACCCTACCCCACTGCCTCTCCCAACCTCAGCCCGGCCCTCCCTTGAGCTGGGACTCTCACGGTAGCACCCGCCCTTGAGCTGAGCTGGGGAACCTGTACTACCGGCATCCTGGAAAAAGGTTAGCAATAGTCTGGGGTAATAATAAGAGGAACTACCATTTGTTGAGCACTTACTATGTACCAGCCACTATCTCATTAATACCATAACAATCTCCAAAAGTTATCTTTTATTTGGAGGATCAGTGTAACATGGTGGTCGGAAGCCAGACTGGGCTCAGATCTCAGTCCTGACACAAGTATTGCGGGTTGGTCAGCTAGGTGTGGTGGCTTAACCCTGTAATCCTGGCACTGTGGGAGGCCAAGGCGGGGCGGGGGGGGGCGCGGATCACTTGAGGGCAGGAGTTTGAGACCAGCCTGGCCAACATGGTGAAACCCTGTCTCTATTAAAAATACAAAAATTAGCCAGGCGTGGTGGCAGGTGCCTGTAATCCCAGCTACTTGGGAGGCTGAGACAGAAGAATTGCTTGAGCCCGGGAGGCAGAGGTTGCAGTAAGCCGAGATCGTTCCACTGCACTCCAGCCTGGGCAACGGAGTGAGACTCTGTCTCAAAAAAAAAAAAAAAGTATTGAGGGTTGGGGTCCCCAGAAGCAGAGGCTGAGAAGAAGTTGGGGTGTTCAATGTTTTTTATGAATCAGCACCTGTGAAAGGAAGGGAGAGGAAACAGAAGCGGGCAGAGGAAGAAGTGAAACAGCAACACAGGCTTGACAAAGCCTGGGTCAAGGGCGGGGAGGTCTGTGATTGCCCCACTTTGCTTGAGCACTGGGTGTAGGCTGCCCAGAAAAGGCAACACTTCCAGTGAAGCCACTGTCTGCACCAGAGGCAGACTCTGAAGGAGCTGACAGCTGGAGCCTGTCTACAGCCTGCACTCCCTGCAGCTGGGTGCAAATCCTTCCTCGAAGGCTGATCTGGCCAGCACGTCTCTGTGTTTACAACACTAGCCCTGTTATCTTGGGCAAGTCATTTGACCTCCAAAGTGCCTTGTCTGTAAAAACAGGGAAAATAGTCATGGGATTCATGGCACAGTTACGAGGATTAAATGAGGTAATATGTGTAAAGCTTTTAAGGACACTGGCACATAGTAAGCGCTCAATACACTGTAAACATGCACCATTAGTATCTCCACTTTACAACTGAGGATTAGAGGCAAAGTCACTTAGAAAAGACCACAAGGTCTGACTCCAAGGCTCTTGCCCTGAGCACCTTTGAAGCTAGGGCTGAGAGCCCACCCATTGAGAGGGATGAGAGGGGGATGTGCTCAGTAGGGGAGAGGCAGGAACGCAGGAACACATGCACGCATGCGCACACACACACAGGCGCACACGTGCACACACACACACACATGCACACACACGCACACACACACGCATGCACATCTTCTTATACATAGCCATATTATTTCCAGCTTTTCCTTACTGTCCTGCACAAATAAGGAATTTTTAAATTATTTTTATTTGATTTGATTTTTATTTTTTTGAGATGGAGTTTCACCTTTATTGCCCAGGCTGTAGTGCAATGGCACAATCTTGGCTCACTGAAACCTCCGCCTCCTGGGTTCAAGTGATCCTCCTGCCTCAGCCTCCTGAGTAGCTGGGATTACAAGCATGTAACACCATGCCTGGCTAATTTTGTATTTTCAGTAGAGATGGGGTTTCTCCATGTTGGTTAGCCTGGTCTCGAACTCCTGACCTCGGGTGATCCGCCCACCTTGGCCTCCCAAAGAGCTGGGATGATAGGTGTGAGCCACCACACCTGGCCTATTTTTTTATGTTTATTTTTTGAGACACCATTTCACTGTCACCCAGATTGGGGTGCAGTGGTGCCATCATAGCTCATTGCAGCCACAATCTGCGGGGTTCAAGCAGTCCTTCTACATCAGCCTCTGGAGTAGCTGGGACTACATGCACGTGCCACCACACTTGGCTAATTTTTTTTTCTTTTCTTTTCTTTTTTTTTTTGAGACGGAGTCTTGCTCTGTCACCAGGCTGGAGTGCAGTGGCGCAATTTCGGCTCATTGCAATCTGCACCTCCTAGGTTCAAGCGATTCTTCCCACTCAACCTCCTGAGTAGTGGGGACCACAGGCGTGTGCCACCACGCCTGGCTAATTTTTTTGTATTTTTAGGAGAGATGGGGTTTCACCAAGTTGGCCAGGATGGTCTCAATCTCTTGACCTCGTGATCCGCCCGCCTGGGCCTCCCAAAGTGCTGGGATTACAGGCGTGAGTCACCGCACCTGCCCTCTTTTTTTTTTTGAGCTGGGGTCTCACTCTGTCACCCAGGCTGGAGTGCAGTGGCACAAACCCAGCTCACTGCAACCTCTGCTCCCCCAGGTTCAAGCAATCCTCCTACCTCAGCCTTCTGTGAGACTATAGTCACGTGCCACCATGCTGGGCTAATTTTTGTATTTTCTGTAGAGATGGGGTTTGACCGTGTTGCCCAGGCTGGTCTCAAACTCATGGGCTCAAGAGATCCTCCCGCCTCAGCCTCCCAAAGTGCTGGGATTACAGGTGTGAACCTTCACACCCAGACAAGGAAATTTTTAAGTTGGAGGAGGCCTTTGTGGGTTGTATAAACAAGGAAACACAGACTGAGGAAAGGCAAGTCATTTGTTCAAGTTCACACGGCTAGTTAGAAGCTGAGCAGGGCCCAGAGTCCACACTGTGTGGCTCCTGGTCCCTGGGTGCCAGCCTGCCTTTCCAGAACCACTCTGGTGACTTCTTCTAACTCTGGCTGCTCAGCTCAGTGCCAGTGCAATTTGTGAGTTGTACTTACATCAGCCCCCTATACTCTACCCCAGCCCCCAGCTCATCCATGGTGGGTAAGGCTGGGCCCTGGATGCTGCCCACCAGTCTAAAGGGTCTTCATGGCCTCTCTGGTGGATCCTTGTCTCTGCAAATCCAAAGGCAAAAACTCTGGCCTGCTAACAACGATCATACCCATAATGATTTTTATGCTTACTATATCCCGGGCAACATCTTACTTACTTCCTACAACAACCCTTAACGTAGATACTGATGTTTTCCCATTTTTCATATGAAAAGGACAGCTCAGAGAGGTTAAAGAACTTACTGAAGGACACACAGCTGGTCTAACACCCAGCCCCAAGCTCTTAACCCTGTGGGACTGCCCCTCCTTAGGGACAACTGGAACGTAACTTTTATTTTTTTATTTTTTAAGAGATGGGGTCTCTCCATGTTGGCCAGGCTGGTCTCGAACTCCTGACCTCAGGTGATCCACCCACCTTGGCCTCCCAAAGTGCTGGGATTACAGGCGTGAGCCACCGTGCCCAGTCTTTTTTTTTTTTTTTTTTGAGACGGAGTCTCACTGTGTCTCCCAGGCTGGGAGTACAGTGGCACGATCTTAGCTCACTGCAACCTCTACCTCCCAGGTTCAAGTGATTCTCCTGCCTCAGCCTCCTGAGTAGCTGGGGAATTACAGGCACCTACCCACCATGCTCGGCTAATTTTTGTATTTTTAGTAGAGATGGGGTTTCACCATGTTGGCCAGGATGGTGTTGAACTCCTGACCTCAGATGATCTGTCCACCTCGGCCTTCCAAAGTGCTGGAATTACAGGCATGAGCCTCCACACCTGACCCTGGAACTTAACTTCTTACACATACATGAGCACACATGCCTTCCTCTCACCCACAAATATGTCAACTGCCAAACTTTCTCCTTACCCACACTTCGATTCACACCTCTGTTCCTTATGCAAACACACACACCAAACCTCCCACTTGTCCTCCCGGCTCATGTACATAGAGACAAGCACAGTGGTCTCATACTCCTAGTCCTGGTCCAGAACTGTGCACCCCCCAACCTCCCACCATCCCTGTCCATATTCACACACAACAGTCATGTCTCCACATGACACTCATAAAGAGCCCACAGATGTCACTCCCTCACCAGAGATGCAGGCTGACTCCGCAACCATGTCTCAACAGACCAGGCTATAACCCTTCAAGCCCCTTTGTTTTAAACTCTTGGCTTTTCTGCCCACCAGGATGGTTGCATTATGCAGAGCTGCAGACTCCAGTCTCACAGGAGACTCCACTCCCTAATTCTTTTTTTCTGAGCTCAGTTTCCTTTTTCTGCTGGGTAGACCCTCCAAGCTCAGCTGGGCTTGGAGCTGCTCTACCTGATGCTCAGCCCGTATCTCTCCACTTCTTCAGTGGTGCTGATCGGCGAATCAGGTGTGGGGAAGACCAATCTGCTCTCCCGATTCACCCGCAATGAATTCAACCACGACAGCCGCACCACCATCGGGGTTGAGTTCTCCACGCGCACTGTGATGTTGGGCACCGCCGCTGTCAAGGCTCAGATCTGGGACACAGCTGGCCTGGAGCGGTACCGAGCCATCACCTCGGCGTGAGCCTGGGCCTGGGGGCTACTGGGTGGTGGGAGTTCTGGGGAAGTCAGGGAACACTTCTGGAGGAGGAGGAGGCAAGGGGGCTCAGCGGTGGGCTCCGGAGGCGGATCTCAGAAGATACAAGGTACTGTAAACAGAAACGGCCCAAGCCGGGATATAGTAACACTGACTAGTACCACTGAAAGCAGGACTCATTGCCCACTTGCTAGGCCTTTGCTATGTGCCCAGGAAGGGACAAGGCACTTTACGTTTGGCATTTTATGTAACCCTTAAAGTATCACAGGAGTAAAGTGCTATAATGAATTAATTTCTATATAAATACAAGCAAGGTGAAATCAGGGTGGAGCTGGGATGGGGGCAAGCTGCATGGATCGAGAGCGCCCCCTCACTTCTGCACAGTGCTCTGCACTTGGCAACTTTCATCTTACCACAGATGGCCAAAAGCTGAACCTGGCATCTGCATTTTATGAAGACTCAGAGGACAAACAGGAGGCCTCCTGACACCACATCCGAAGTGTCTCTTAGGCCGGGTGCCTTGGCTTACACCTGTAATCCCAGCACTTTGGGAGGCCAAGGCAGGTGGATCATTTGAGCTCATAAATTCGAGACCACCCAGCGCAACATGGCAAAATCCTGTCTGTACCAAAAATATAAAAAATTAGCTGGGCATGGTGGTGTGTACCTGTAGTCCCAGATACTCAGGAAGTTAAGGTGGGAGGATGGCTCGAACTGGAAGGCAGAGGTTGCAGTGAACCGAAATCGCCCCACTGCACTCCAACCTGGGTGACGAAGTGAGACTGTGTCTTCTTTTTTTTTTTAAAGACGGGGTTTCACCATGTTGGTCAGGTTGGTCTTGAACTCCCAACCTCAGGTGATCCGCCCACCTTGGCCTCTAAAGTGCTTGGATTACAGGCGTGAGCCACTGCACCTGGCCTTTTTTTTCTTTCTTTTTTTTTTTTTTAATAAAAAAGTGTCAGCAGGTGTGGTAGCTCATGCCTGTAATCCCAGCACTTTGGGAGGCCAAGGCAGGTGGATCACCTGAAGTCAGGAGTTCAAGACTAGCCTGGTCAACATAGCGAAACCCCGTCTCTACTAAAAATACAAAAATTGGCCGGGCGTGGTGGTGTGTGCCTGTAATCCCAGCTACTTGGGAGGCTGAGGCAGGAGAATCACTTAGACCCGGGAAGTGGAGGTTGCAGTGAGCTGAGATTGCGCCATTGCAATCGAGCCTGAGTGACAAGAGCAAAACTCTGTCTCAAAAATAGAAAAAAGAAAAGTATCTTCCAGTCAATGTGAGGCCTAAGCATGTGAAATGGTTTGTGTATGTATGGGGTAGATAACACTTGCCAGGGGGCAGGAAGCAAGAGTCAGGAGCTTTGGTCACACACACTTGAAAGGTCCACACACGTTCATCACTCCTCGTTACCTGACCTCTTCTGAGCCTCAGTTGACTCATCAATAAATTGGGAATTAGGTATCACTAGTCTGAAGACACCCCATCCAACTCCAAGAGGGAGACTGGATGCTTGCAGGGATGCCTTGAATGGTCAGGCCAGGGACTGCTGCAAGCAGTAGGCATTCAGCTAGTCCTAGAAAGATAGCCACAGGAGAGAAGAGCGCACTGTTGAGGAGACATGTGAGGAAGATCTTGAAGGTGGCAGACTTGGCTAAAGCCCAGATGTGCATTGGTGGAGAGTAGGGGCTAAAATCAGGACAAGGACCTGAGAAAGCAGAGGGGCCGGCTATGAGGGAGCCAGTGGAGATTTTAGAGCAGTGAGGAGAAACTTTAGAGGCTCCAAGACCAGTGTCCCTGGAAAGCAGAGGAGACTTGAGCTGTCCTGTTGGGTTTTGGGTCCCCGGCCCCAGGTTTCTGTATTTCCTGACTAATACTCTGATCCTGGGCATTCCAGCTTGATGGCTCTGCTCTGATGCTGGATCCGATGCCCATGATTGTATCTCTGTCCATCCTTCTCATTCCCACCCAGGTACTATCGTGGTGCAGTGGGGGCCCTCCTGGTGTTTGACCTAACCAAGCACCAGACCTATGCTGTGGTGGAGCGCTGGCTGAAGGAGCTCTATGACCATGCTGAAGCCACGATCGTTGTCATGCTCGTGGGTAACAAGAGTGATCTCAGCCAGGCCCGGGAAGTGCCCACTGAGGAGGCCCGTATGTTTGCTGGTGAGAGCCTGCCACTACCAGGCTGACTCCTCCAAGCCTCCCACCTTCCCCTTGCAGCCTCCCAAGGCCCAGCCCCCACCCATAGAGCCCCTACCCTGGTCTTCCTCCATACAGTCCTACCTCATCCCCTCTTCCTCAGGATTTCCCAGCGCTTCCCCGCTGGGACGCTGTGTCTTCCATCATGTCCCACCACTTGCCCTGAGATTGTCTTTACCAGCAATTATTTACAGTTGATTTTTTTTTTTTTAACCGAGTCTCAATCTGTTGCCCAGGCTGGAGTGCAGTGGCGTGATCTCAGCTCACTCCAACCTCTGCCTCCTGGGTTCAAGCGATTCTCGTGCCACAGCCTCTTGAGTGGCTGGGACTACAGATATGTGCCACCACACCTGTCTAATTTTTGTATTCTTAGTAGAGAGAGGGTTTCACCATGTTGGCCAGGCTGGTCTCAAACTCCTGACCTCAGGTGATCCACCTGCCTCGACCTACCAAAGTGCTGGGATTACAGGTGTGAGCCACTGTTCCCAATCCGTAGTTGATTTTAAGGCAGCCCCACCCTGCAATGTCAAAGATCCTGTGGAGAGGATAGGCTTCCCAGGAGTTTTCTGGGTTTGGAGGCAGCACAATATGATGTGTTCTGGTTAAGGGTGTTCTGAAGTCCCATGGTCCAGCCTCCCCTCTGCTCTTAGCCAGTTACTAAACGGAGCAAGTTCCTTACTCGTTTTCTTTGTGTTTCTGGATTCAGTTTTCTAAATGAACTTACCTCATAGGTTGTTTTAAGGATTAAATGAACTGCTACATGCCTAGAGTTTAGCACACAGCACATGTATATAGCAAACATTATTTATTATTATTATTATTATTATTATTGCCTTTGATTCCCACAGTTAATGGTGTGTTTTGCTTCCCGGCAGAAAACAATGGACTGCTCTTCCTGGAGACCTCAGCCCTGGACTCCACCAATGTTGAGCTAGCATTTGAGACTGTCCTGAAAGGTTAGAGACTACCTTTATTCTGCACCCTATTCCATCCCCGTGGCTTCTGCAGGCAGCAGTAGGAATGCAGACACTCAGCCCTCACCCCAGCTAATTCCTCAGCTCCTCTGTGGGTCCTGGCACCATTGCTTGTCCCCCTCAGTCCCTCCCCAGTGCCTCCCACTCAGCCTGGAGCTCAGGGAGGGAACAGGCCACACTTCCCATGGGCTGACTCTTGGTTCCTTCTCCACCCAGGTAAGTAGAAGGGACCCCAATGTCCATACTCCATTTCCTGCTGCAAAACCTCCTGCAAATGTGGCCACCCCCATGCTCAGAAGGGGCATGCAGTGTGTGCATGGGGTGGGGGAGGAGGGAGCATGGGCTGTAAATCTTCCGGCCTAATCACTGCCCTCTCCCCTCCCAGAGATCTTTGAGAAGGTGTCCAAGCAGAGACAGAACAGCACCCGGACCAATGCCATCACTCTGGGCAGTGCTCAGGGTGGGCAGGAGCCTGGCTCTGGGGAGAAGAGGGCCTGTTGCATCAGCCTCTGACCTTGGCCAGCACCACCCTGACCCCACTGGCTTTCTGGTACCCCTTGTGCCCACCTCAGCCCCAGGACCTTTCCCTGCCCTTTGGTTCCAGATGTCAGACTGTTCCCTGTTCACAGCACCCCCAGGGCCTTAAGGTCTTCATGCCCTATCACAAATACCTCTTTTATCTGTCCACCCCCACACAGACTCAGACCCTCAAATAAAGCTGTTTTGTATCAACGCCTGGTCATCCTGCTGCCTCCCGTCTGTTCCTTCCTCTTCTTGTCTATGCCTCCCCTTCAACTTTGGCCCCTCCTCTGAGTCCCTAATCCCCTTCTCCCCTTTCTCTGTCCTCCCCACCATACCTACTGCCCCTTAGGGCCAGCTGCTTCTGGAGTCCTGTGGTCTGGGGATGGTGCCAAGGGGATGGGAGGTGCCCGCCCTTCCCTCTGCCAACCCCCAGGGCAGGTGGGGGAGGGAGGAGAGCATGGAAGGGAGGGGGTATCTGGAAGGCGAGACAAAGGAAACCATCGGCGGGCACCATCTGGTGCCGAGGGCCCTGGTGCCAAGAACTGAGGTCACTCCAATGCCAGGGGCAAGGGGAGGAGGCAGCGGGAGATACAAGGGAGAAGAGGGAGTCAGGGCCAGTCCTGTAGGTGTGTACTGGGGAAGGAGTTTTTAAGCCTGAGAGGTGGAAGGTCTAAGCCCTCCATCCAGTCTTTTTTTTTTTGAGATGGAATCTCACTCTGTCACCCAGGCTGGGGTGCAGTAGTGTAATCTCGGCTCACTGAAACCTCCGCCTCCTGGGTTCAAGCAATTCTCCCTGCCTTTGCCTCCTGAGTAGCTAGGATTGCAGGTGCCCACCACCATGCCTGGCTAATTTTTGTATTTTTAGTAGAGACAAGGTTTCACCATGTTGGCCAGGCTGGTCTCGAACTCCTGACCTCAGGTGATCCACCCACTTCAGCCTCCCTAAGTGCTGGGATTGACTCAATCCTGGTCCATCCAGTCTTCTTCCTGATCCCAAAGAAGAGGGATAGTTTGGATCTAGTGGGGTAAATGGGGAGGATCCCTGTCTCTTAGCTCTCTGCCCCCTCTCCATGGAGCCTAGCAGATAGCTGTCCAGGTAGGATCTCTGTCACCCTGCCTCACCTTCCCTTATTATTTTTTTTGAGACGGAGTCTTGCTCTGTCGCCAGGTTAGAGTGCAGTGACATAATCTCAACTCACTGCAACCTCTGCCCCCAAGGTTCAAGCAATTCTCCTGCCTCAGCCTCATGAACAGCTGGTAATTCAGGTGCCCACCACCACACCCAGCTAATTTCTGTATTTTTAGTAGAGACAGGGTTTCACCATCTTGGCCAGGATGGTCTCGATCTCTTGACCTTGTGATCCGCCCACCTCAGCCTCCCAAAGTGCTGGGATTACAGACATGAGCCACTGTGCCCAGCCTGTTTTTTTTTTATTTTTTATTTTTTTAGACAGTCTTACTCTGTTGCCCAGGCTGGAATGCAGTGGCATGATCTCTCAGCTCACTACAACTTCTGCCTCCTGGGTCCAAGTGATTCTCCTGCCTCAGCCTCCAGAGTAGCTGGGACTACAGGTATGTGTTACCATGCCTGGCTAATTTTTTATATTTTTGGTAGAGACAGGGTCTCGCTATGTTGCCCGGGGCTGGTCTTGAACTCCTGGCCTTAAGTGATCCATCCACCTCGGCCTCCCAAAGTTCTGGGATTACAGGCATGAGCCACCGTGCCCGAACAATTTTTTTAAAAATAAAAAAATTGTTAAAAATTAAAATAAAATAAAATAAATAAAATAAATAAAATAAAATAAAATAAATTAAAAATTGTTAAAAATAAAAATACTAAAAATAGTAGAAACGAGGTTTCACCATGTTGGCCAGGTTGGCCTGGCCACCTTCCCCTGTTCTTCAGGTGAGGATAGAAGAAGGCCTGACTGCACCTCCAAAGAAGAGAAGGGAGTAAATGGAGAAAAAGGCAGGGGATTGAGAGCTTGGAGACTCGAGCAGAGAGCTATGAAGAGCTGAGGGGGAGCGCAGGGTGGCAAGGAACTCTGGAGACATCCACTACTCACAGGTGTGTAGGGAGCCCAGAGCTATACTAGAAGCTGCAATCCCCACCCAGATCCTCCCACTCACCCCAAGGTGGCACAGACTCACATGCAGAGAACGAAGACAGAGCCTTAAGTAATAGTACTTTTAATAAAATTAAGTTCTTAATAGCACATTTAATACATTAACCCTCCCCCTTCTTGGTTTCTCTGCATTTTGTGCAACATCACTTTGACTTGATTATTCTTGGGTCTGTTTTATTTCCCGCCTTTATTTTGCTTTTGAAATCTTTTTCCTTGGTGGATTTGTACGTGTCTTCACTAGATGCCTCAAATTAAGTCTGACCACAATCCTACTCTACTTTCTACAGTGGAGAGACCATCCTCCCTGCCCCAGGGCTGTCTCCACCCACCCCCCCCTTCCCCACCCGCACCCTCGAGTGGGGAAGGGGAAGCCCTCCCCACCCCAGACGCTACCATACCAAACTAGCGGGGTTTCTAGGACAAAAAGAGCAGGGGGAATCTGTCCCTAGGTGGGGCGAGAAGAGTAAATTGGGGAGAGGGAGATGTGTTTGGGGTCTAGGGCCAGGGAGGGGCATGGCAGAGTCACTGGTGTAATGAAGCAGGCTCCTCCTGCCAAAGGGAGAGCCAAGGGTCCTCTCCACCCCCTTGGATGGGAGCAAAAGGCCCAATCTGATTGCAAGCTGGGGTTGGTAAAAGGCAAGTGCTTTAAAAATGTTGATTTCTCACATGCAGAAGCCAAGCTCCCCAGTTTTCTGTGGAGAGGGCAATATGTTCTCAGGCCAGGGCACAGTGGATGACCCCTACCTAGACACTTACAGATGAGGTGGACTGAAGCAGAGGGTAGGGTTGGCGTGACCCAAAGTCCCTGTACCTTTCCCCATGGGGATGCCTTTCTCCCAGGCCTTCAAGGACAGTGTCTCCACTCCACTCTGTGGGAAGTCCTTCTTGGAATCTACTTTTGCAAGGTAAGAAAGCACTTTGCAAGCAGGTAAAGAACCAGCCAACTTTAAAGAACAACAACTGAGATTGTTACTGCCACTGCTGCCATGGAGGTCAAAGCTAAATGGAAAGCTGGATGGAACGAGGGTAGCGGACGGATCCCCTCAGTGCTCTTGAAGCTCTGAAGGTGAGAAGCACGTGTGCATTTGTCTGTTTGTGGAATGACTTCCCAGGCTGTTAAGTCAATCTGTGGAGAAGTGGACGAGGTCACACTTCAAGAAGCATGTGCTCAGTTAGGCCTGGGGGGAGCTGGCATGGGAGGGTTTGAGCTGAGCAGTCTCCATCCTCTCTTGGGAGCCCCAGGAGAGGACATCCCACATTGGAGTATGGGCTGCCCAGGCACTAGGGGTGCAAGTGAATGTGCTCAGCCTCCTCTGCTGCCCCCAGCCCAGCCCCTGTGTTATTGAGATGATTGGTGTGCATTGCACCCTTTCCAAGACCCTGGGAAATGAACCCCTCATTTATTTGTCCTACAATTAAAAAATCCAAGGATTCTCAGAATCAACCCCACCAGACTGGAAGCTCCCAATCTTAAACTAGCAACCTGCTCCAACCCTGATATGTGAAGATGGGGCGACTCAGGGTGGACTCAGCCACTTCCCTCCTCTATTTATCTTTTCCTTACGACTTTTATACATTCTACTGGACCCAGCGGCCCTCAATGCTACTAAACTTTTAAGCTATCTGAATATCGTCTACTAAGTAACTAGTAATTGTTTCTCTCTCTCTCTAGGATTATATGAAATAAATTTGAATTATTATTATTAATAATTATTATTTTGTAGTATTCTTTTCTTTTAAACCCCTCGGTTTCTCTTTTTCTTCTCTTTCTCTCATTTTTGGTTAAAAAAAAAAATCTAGTTCTCTTAAATCTCACACATCTCTGAGGGTTCCTACACGCCTGCTAGGCCTCAGTTCTGGATTTCCCCTCCTCACTTGCCCCTGGGACAGGGCAGGGGAAAGTGGGGGGAGACACCCCAGGATCCTCAGTCCTCAGTCCTACAGCTTCTTCCTCTCGTTAATCCCTTTCTTTGTTTGGCTCTGCCGGCTCCCCTGAGGGGGAGGGGGAGAGGGGAGGAGGAGTCCATGGAATGAAATCCAATCTACTGGAAGGACCCCAGAAGGGACCAGGTTCCCCCAGCTCCTCTCTCCACCATCCATCCCAGGATGCTCCCCCAAGAAAAGCAAATGACATTCCTCCCCAAAAAAAAGTGGGGGAAAAAAGCAACGTAAACCCAAACATATATTAAAAACACTTTTTTAAGATTTAACTCTGAATACAAATGTATTTTTTTCTTCTTCTCTCCCTACATATATTCTAAACCTTCTAAAGTTTTTTTATTTTTTTAAGGATCACTTTATCATAAAATAAAATATCCTTTTCATATAATAAATTACCTAATAAAAAGTCTTTTTTTCATATTAGCCCAGGTTCTTTGCTACATTTATACGGTAATAAACGCCTTTATTAAAATAGAATATTAAATTATAAAGAACTGCTTTTTTTTTTTTTTTGCTATTTTTGTTTTCTCTCCTCTGTGTTGGTGGCCTGTCTCGCTCCCTCTCATGCTCTCTTTCTCTCCTCTATTTTGTCTCTCACTATGCGTGTTTCGTGTTTGTTTCTAGGTTTGGCTCAATTGGTAAGGGTGGGATTGAATTTGCTGAGCCCCCTAGTGTAACAGTCTTCTGCCTTTGTGGGTAAAGAGTGGAGAGGGGGAGGGGGATCGACAGACAGACATCCCTTCTTCCCACCCCCCTCCCCACCTGCCCCCGGCGACCGAGGGTGCCCATTTGGTTTGGTTTCTATTGTACAGACATCTCAGGATGGCTCACATAGGCGGGAAGGAGGGAAGTCGTCACAGGGCAGTTTTCTTGGCTGTGACCTCCTTCCTCTCCCCTCCCTGGCTGGTGTTCTGGAGGGGAAGGCTGTGGAGAGGTGTTAATTCTCGACAGGAGGAAGGAGAGGAGGAAATCCCCTCTGCACCTCCACCTGCCCACTTCTCCATCCAGGAAGAATGGGACTCTGGAGCTTTAAGTGCTCGGGCGATCACTCAGAACAGTCCCACCCCATTATTTACAAGGATCTCCTAGGACTCCCTGGGACTCCCATCCCTCCATCCTCTCTTGGCCCGGCCAGCGGAACCAGGAGGGTGGAGAGCTGGTGGCAGCCCCAACTGAGCAGGAGGGAAGCAACAAAGGGGGGTGCAAGGCCTGTAACAATATGTGATTCTCAGAACAGGCCCTGCTGCCCCCAATCCTGCTTTGCCCTGGGCTGACCCCTCTCTGAAGACCTGGCCTCTCCTCAGTCACAACGGGTGGGACAGAGACTCCATGATTTGCATGGAGGATTCAAGCTAATAAGGATTCAATAAAGGTTCAGGTCAGGTCGAAAGGGGAGCAGGAGTGGGGCACCGCATGGGAGGAGCAGCTCTTCCCTCCACCCGTCTCTCCTCCTGCCTGTCTCTCCTCCTGCCTCACGCCCTTTCCTGCTCCCTGAAATAGCAGACATACTACTCTGGCGCCCCCACTTCCACCACCAGAAAATCCAGCCCAAGAACTACTCCCTAAATATAATGCCCATAGATGATGAAGGTGGGGGTTTGACCCTTTACCCCAGAATCAGTCCCCTCCTCACATTTTCACTGAGAATGGGGATACATTCCATCAAGAATTTGAGATGTTTCTTTGGAGGAGTGGGGGAGAGGGCCTCCAGATGCTTGAAGAGGAATGGAGGGACCATCAAAATCTTCTTCCCCCTACTTCTCCCCAGGAGGATGGTATCCCCAAAGCTGGGCTGGATTGGGCAGGAGGGAGGGGGTGAAAGGGAAGAAAGACAAAGACCAGGAGGAGACAGAGCTGGGAGTGACAGCCACCAAAGGAAAGCAAAGCAAAGAGCTGGAGGGAAAGGAAAGAGTTGAGAGGGAAGATCCCAAAGGAAGGGAAGATGGGCAGAGAGAGTGAAGGGAAACATTGGGGGGCAGGGGCAGAGAGGAGCACTCCTCTCCAGATTCCTCTAGCCCAGCTTTGTGGGGACAGATGGCTTCTGAGCCCTTCAGCCATAGAAACGATTGACATGCTTCTCTCCCCCAACCCCTAGAAGACCTATGCAACTTCTGATAGGGTTCCAACTCCTTTACACTGCTGGAAACTGGGGACCGTTTCCCAAACAGGATATGGGGGTAGGGTGGGGGGTAAAGGGTCATGTTAGGAGGTCGGAGGTCAGGACCAGAGGGCTTAGGGATTGGAAAGAGCACCTCTAGATACAGGTGGTAATTCTCCCTCTCCCTTTTACCCACCCCCTCCTCAGAAGAAGGGGTGGAGTGACACAGCTGGGGAGGTGGGCAGAGGGCGTCAGGATGCCTTAGCGGCCACCTCTGGCAAAACAGAAGTTTCTCTTAGCTGCTTCCAGATTGAAGGGTGTGTTGAGGTATCAGAGTTGTAACTCTAGTAAAATTTTCAGTCTGGCCCCCTCCCAATCTTTCCAGGACAGGGTGACCAGAGGCTCTGAAAGTGGCCCACCCTCCAGCCACCACTGCCTCCCTCCCCCCTTCCCCAGCGAGCGAGTATCTCTAAGCACCTTGCCCCTCAAATCACCGCTTTCCAAAAGGCCTTAGTGGAAAACAGGTCCGGGGTGGGCCCCCGTGGAGCGGGCCCCGGAGGCATGGGGCAGGGGGCTTAGGAGAATATTCGGATGGCTTGCGTGGCTGTGATGTGGCAGACGGGACACTCTGGGTCCGTCCTCTCGCAGATGCGCACTGCACACTCCATGCAGAACAGGTTATGACCGCAGGGCACAAGGGCGGCAGTCACTTCGCTCTCAAAGCACACCATGCAATCCCGCCCGCCGCCGGGGCTCCGCAGGCCGCCCCCAAGTTTAGAGAAGCCCTGGAGCGGCTCTCCCGGCGGGCGCCTCGGGAGTCCGGCCAGCTCGGGCCCCGCGGAAGTGGCAGGAGAGCGGTGAGCGCCCGGAGGCCCAGCGCGGGCCTTGGCGGAAGAGGAGGAGGAGGAGGAGGCCGAGGAGAAGAGCACGGAGGTGGGCGTGGCGTTCTCCTGGCCCGCCCACAGCGGGGGGCTAGTCTCGGCCACACCGTAGTACACATCCTGCTTGCCCACGCCATAGCCCGGAAACAGGTACCCGCCGTAGCCAAAGTCCCCGCCCTGCTCACCCAGCCGTGGGGCGTCAAAGCCAGAGTCCACTCCGCACTCGCCGATGCAGCCCAGGCTGTTCTGCCGGAAGGTGGAGAGGGGCTTGCAGCCCGGCGGGTGCACCCGCCAGGCGTCGGAGTAGCGGCTATCGAGTGCTGCGTCGGGACTCCCCGCCAGGAAGTCGTTTTCATTGTTGTACTCGAGGATCTTGCCCGTGCGCACCGCGATGTGCGTCTCGATCTCCTCGCGCGCACGCTCCACGTTACCCGGGGCACCCGTGATCTCGAACACGGGGTCGCGGTCACGGCTTGGTGTGATAATGTATGTGTTGGTTTGCTGCTGGATGCGCTTGATGGTTGCCCCTTTGGGGCCCACCACGAGCCCCACCACGCGGTAGGGCACCCTCACACGGATGGTCACCTGGCCTGGCAGAGCAGGAGCCACACCAAAGGCGGCGCCTGACTTGTTGCGGGAGGCGCGGATCATGGAGAAGTGCTCTGCTGCTGAGATGATTTCCCGCCGGGCTGTGGCCACGTCCTCCCGCCGCCCGGTCACCATGAACACGGGCTCCTCGCCCCTCACCGGTGTCTTGATGTAGGTGTTGGTCTTGGCCCTCAGGGCCTTAATCTTGCAGCCTGGGATAGGGCGGCGAAGGAGAGAGACAAAGAAACACACGCAACAAGGTTTGTGCTGGGACCAATAAATTCCTGATCCTCACCCAAATACCCAGCCTCCCAGGAGCCCTTCAGTCTACCCTTTGAAATGCCCACGGCTGCACACACAGTCCACCCTGACTTGAACAACCCATTTATCAAATCTCAGATGTACCCTCTGTCTCTCTCAACCACAGATTTCAAATGTACCAACTTTTCCTGAGTTCCATTCAGGGTCAAATTCATTCACTCCTCAAAACCCCCAAATAATCACTGACCCTCCCTCCCATACAAGCTGGTAACTCAAATCTATTCACAAACTACACTCCTTTCCCCCAGCATTTGCTTTTCCTTCAATTTCTCTACTGATTCCTGACTACTCACAAACTTCCAAATCGCTTAATCACCCATCTGTCACTGACCCTGATCTTTCCACAGAACCCCAATGTGCTCAGTAACTTCACAATCTACTCATCTGACCCTTGATCATTAAAAGTGTCCTCCAAACTACCCAGGGACCACTGAAGGCGATCTGCTCTGTGACCTCCCCACACGCCTTCCACTCCGTAGTTTCTCTCAGTGGGCCTCAAATTCACAGCGAGTTTGCAGCAACTCGTAGAGTGGGAGACTGGGAAGGGTCTGAGAATCAGAATTTCAAGGAGGAAAGGAGGAGTATGGAGATAAAGAAACTTGTGTGTGAGGGAGCAGTGCCCAACCCCGTGTCACTCTTGTCCCCCTGTCCCCTGGGGGTAAGAGAGCTGAGCTGGCTGAGGGCTGAGTAGGGTGAGGGAGAGGTATTCTGGACCCACACTCCTGCTTTGAAGTAGGAGTGAGTTAAAGCTGGAAGGTTTGGGAAAGGCAGGAAGAGAAAGAAGAAAAGAGAGACAAAGATGGAGAAGGCGAAAGAGAGAGAGAGAGAGAGAGAGAGAGAAGTAAGGGCTACTCTGCAGACCTGGTACTGGACAAATCCCTTTCCTCCTTACCCACCTTCCCCTTCCTTGCTCCTAGCTTCTTCACACAGAGTCTCCAAGACTCATACCCTTTTGGGAAACACACATCAAGTGTGTGAGTTCACACACACGTACCTAAGAGGTGTGATGCACCGTGTGCCTTTATCTAAATAATACTTATGGGGCCAGCCTAATGTACACTTTTACACACCTCTTTCATACACACACCAAGTCCCTGTGTTTCAGCCTTTCATACAGCCCACTGTCCATCCCCATCCTCCCCGGCACACAAACAGCACATTTCTATACACACCCACACCCATGACTTTCATCCCCATTCACATACAGACTCACTCACACCCCTCTCTGAGCACAACTCACTATTCCCTTTCTCTCTCCATCCGAAACCAAGTAGTCATACTTCTCTGCCTCTGCCCCAGCCCTCCAACCAGAGACCTGAGGTGAGCTCATTTTTTCCTCCTTCCTCCACTCCAGATGGCAGCTTCTTCAATGCTGGCAGATTGGGGGGTGGGGGGAGAGAGTGGGTAGGGGGCCCCTCCCCTCACTTTTTTTTTTTTTTTTTTTTGAGATGGAGTCTTGCTCTTGTCGCCCAGGCTGGAGTGCAAAGGTGCGATCTTGGCTCACTGCAACCTCCGCCTCTTGGGTTCAAGCCATTCTCCTGCCTCAGCCTCCCGAGTAGCTGGGATTATAGGCACCCGCCACCACGCCCGGCTAATTCTTTGTATTTTTAGTAGAAACGGGGTCTCACTATGTTGGCCAGGCTGGTCTTGAACTCCTGACCTCAGGTGATCCACCCACCTCAGCCTCCCAAAGTGCTGGGATTACAGGCGTGAGCCACCACGCCCTGCCCCCTCCCCTCACTTTTAAAGAAGGAGAATTTGCTAGTCCCCTCTTGTCTTCAGACCTCTTGGCAGTTAAGAAGTCCTACCTGTTGTCCAGCCCCCATCCTTGCTGCTTTAATGTCAGTAAATGATTGTTCTATTTTCCAGGTCTGGAGGATCGCAGAACAGTGAACCCCTCTCTCCTACCATTTCTACTCACGTATCATTTGATGGGCATCTGGGTTCTGGCTCTAAGTTTTGGGTCCGAAAACTTAAATGAGAGCTAGGTATCTTTAGCGGTTGGCGTTGGGGTGAGAAGGACAGACCGCGGCATCAGAGTAAGGAGAAATGCTAGAGGCCTGGAGGTACAAAACTGGTGGTGGGCCCCTTCCCGGGTTCTGCAACCCCGAAGAAGTGTCTCTTAAAGGGAAGACCCACTGGGCTTCACCTTCCTAGAGGTCAAACAGAGAAGCACTAACACTGCAGCAGGAAGAGGGAGGTCAGACAAGAGGGAGGACTTCCATATACTTAACTGAAGGGCAGGCTTATCTTTTCTAAATAAAAAAAAAATCCCCCTACTTTTATGAGGGACAAGCCCATCTGATGCGGAGGCAGAAAAGGAAAGAATGACTCCATTAAATTCCGGGGCCTCCCAAGACCACCCCCACACCCAAGAAAAGATAGCAGTGTCCGTCCCCACCCAATTCCAGGGCTTTGGATCCCCAGTTTCTGACAAGAGGAAATCCAACTTTCTAAATCAGAAATCTCAAGAGATGGAGTGCCCCGGGGGGATGAGGGCTGTGCAGGGGAGTGGCATCTTCCCCTCCTCCATTCTGGATCTCTCTGTGAAATCCCCCTAACCCCCAGCACTCCCGGTGGGTGAGGTGGGATGTGGAGTAGGGGCCCCCCTGGCCCGCCTCCCCTTTTACTCCGCCAGAAGCCGGCCTCCTCCCGCACTCCCAGCCGGAATGCAGCTCCTCTATTGTTCCCCACTGTGGGACAGCTCCTCCCCCACTCCTCCCCCACCCCACACCTCCCCAGCCCAGCCCCTTTGCAATTTCCAAATCCCGCCCCCCCACTCTCCTTTGAGAAGCCAGGAGAGGGAAGGGTCCCCAAGATCCCGTCTGCTCAATTTGGACCTTCACCAACACCCCCACCCACTCACCCAGGGATGCTGGAGCAGCAGAGGGTGTGGTACCAGACATACTACGCTGGATTAATTCTGCACCCCCTCCCAACACACCCAGACACACGCCTTCCACCAAATTTCCAGGTGAAGGTTTCCTACCCCCCAGCATGCCCCCTCCTGCCCTGTCCTACTCTTTCACTACCAGAGACCCCTCTCTAGGCCTCTGGCCCAAAGCTGTGGCCAGCCCAGAACAAAAGCCAGAGAAGGAAGAGGAGAGGTCCAAGCCAGGACGTAGCACTTCCTTGGAGACACCCCTTCCAAAACCCCAGAGACAGTCCCAACTTTGGTGGGTGGGTGACCACAGGACCCCCTCCTCTCAGCGGCCCCCCTCACCGCCTCTTCCCCAGGCTGGGACCCTCCCCTGGGCCACACCCCCTTCCATTCCTACACTCAGCCCAACAAAGAGACAGATACTCAGTCTGGCTTCGAGGGCCAGGTCCTCCCTAAAGTCTGTAACTCCAGGCGGCTGGGGGTCCCAGGGGTGCCCCCTCCCCAACCTAGGAGCAGATACCAGAGTACAGGCTTCTGAGTAACTCTTTGCACATTCCGTCAGTTTTTCTGGTTAGGAGTGGACACCCCCTCCGGACAGCCTCCCTGGATTGGGAGACCGATCCCCTCCCCTTTCCCTCTTCCAGTGAGAGGCTATTTCTTTGTCTGAGGGCAGAGCCCTGGGGGTGGAAGGATCTGGAGAATCGTCCCGACTAGGGGTAACAGGGAACTTTGTGGCACTTGGAAATCAGGGTAGGGGGCGGGTCCCCCTTTGTGGGGAAAGGACAGAGCCGGAGGCGGGCTAGAAGGGAAGAAATGAACTTTCCGCGCTGGGGACGGGGTGCCCCCACTACAGTCCCTCTCCGCGGTCCCGGCGCCCCGCTTACCTTGCCTGCCCACGATCTCGGCCACGTGCTCGGAGGTGGGCACGGGAACACACTCCGTGGTGTTGCTGCTGCCCTTCAGGCGCAGCTCGGCCTCTTTGTAGAGAGCGCAGAGCTTGGCGTCGCTCGCCCCTTTGGGGGCGGTGGGGGGCTGGGGCGTCTGCGCCGCGGGGGCCGCCGTCGGGGCGGCCGGGGGCGCCGCGGGCGGCGGCGGCGGGGCCGGCTGCGGGGGGGCGGCCGGCTGCGCGGGGGCGCCGCCCCCCCCACCTCCCCCGTCCTCGCCCGCCGTGGGGGCGGGGGGCTCCCCCAAACCCAGGAGGCAGAGTTGATCGAGAGCCAGCTGAAGGGCGCGCTCGTCTTCCAGCAGCCCTCGGTCCTTAGCGCTTCCCCCGAAACATCCTAGTTCTCCAAAGCCCCCATTTCTTTCCATTATTCCAGATACCACTAGACTAGGCATGGCGAAACAAAAGCTGGGGGAGAGAGAGAGGGAGAGAGAGAGAGAGAGAGGTGGTGGAAGGGAAAAGAGGAGAGAGGAGGGGAGGGGAGAGGAGAGGAGGGGGTGTGTGGGGAGGGGGGAACAAAGAACTGGGGAGGGGGGAAGAAAGCGAGATAGAAAGATAGACCCTCCCCCTAAGCCCCCCTCCCCAAACACCCTGTAACCCGACTCCCCTCGCCCCAGCCCCCGGGGTGGGGGTGGGGGGAAAGAGAAGCAAAACCAAGAAAGCAGATCTCCTCTCCTCTCCGGGGGTGACGGGGGGCGGGGGACTGCGGGATCTCTGCCCCCACCCCTCCCGCCTCGGACCTGGGAGTCTCTAGTCCCCGCCGTCCAGGCGCCCCCGCTAGGCTCCCGCACCGAGCCCCAGTCCGGGAGCGGCGCTCGGTGGCCCCCAATAGAGCCCAGCCCCTTCCAGCGCTCAAACTCTTTTGTTTTAAATGAACTGGATGGAGCAGCATGGAACTGACGGGAGGGGGGCGCGCCGGGGGCGCCCGGGGCATGCCGGGAGTTGTAGTTTCCCGCCCTCGGGGGCGCGGGGACAAATTCCTTGACCCGAGGAGGATAGGGATGTGCCCTTCGGTCTTTCCTCGCAGCTCCGGGACAAGCTGGGGGTGGGATGGAAGTCGAGGTCCCTAATTTTGTAAGGGGCGGGTGCGGGGAGAAGGGGTAGTCTGCGGAAACAGAGCGGGTTTGAAGCCGGCTAGCGCCGCGCGCCCCCTCCCAGGACCCGCTCCTTCCCCGCTCCGGCCGGTCCTGGGGGCCCGCTTTCTTATGGAAATGAGGGGGGGCCGGGGCGGGGAGCGGTCCCCGCTTGCTCACTGCGGCTTTCTCTCTCTCTCTCTCCCCTCTTCCCCCTCCCTGCCGCGCTCCCTCTCCGCTCCCCCCTCCCGCTCTCCCGGAGTCGATCCCGGCGCCCAGCCGCGGGGAGAGGTTCTCGGCAGAGCAGACAAAGCCCGCAGCAGCGATGAGGGGAGAGTCGGACCCTGCGCGTTGTGGGGGCCAGGAAGGGGTGCCAGGCTGGGGCTGGAACCCCCCGGCAAAGGATGGGGTTCCCTCATCCCTAAGCAACAAGCCATCTCCCCTCGCCCGCCCCCCGCCCCTCCAGTCTCGGAGATCTCAGAGGCACCGACTGGGAGGTGAGTTAGTTCACGTCCTTCCGCTCCGTGGAGGGGGTCGGGAGGGCCGTGGAGTGATGAGGTGCTGAGGTTGAAGAAGTGCCGGGACAGAAGTGGGGGTCGGACGGAGAGTGGGGAGGCAGGAAAAGTCTTAAAGGCCTGGGGTGACTTAACCGTTTGGGGTGAGGGCCTTGAGCTTTGGTTGTGACAGAAGGAGGGAGGAGAGACCGGGATGAACTGGGAACCCAGGCTTCATTCACGCCTGGGCTGTGACTACAGCTTGGGGTGATCGTTCTTTAGCGGTCACCGATTTCCACTGTTTCCTCCACCCCTCTCCCACTGAAAACCGATTCGGGGCCGGGCGTGGTGGCTCATGCCAGTACTCCCAACACTTTGGGAAGCCATGGCGGGTGGATCACCTGAGGTTAGGAGTTCGAGACCAGCCTGACCAACAAGGTGAAACCCGTCTCTGCTAAAAAGACAGAAATTAGCCTGGCGTGGTCGTCCGCGCCTGTAGTCCCAGTTACTCTGGAGGTTGAGGCAGGAGAATCACTTGAACCTGGGAAGCGGAGGTTGCAGTGAGCCAAGATGGTGCCACTGCACTCCAGCCTGGGTGATGTAGCCAGACAAAAAAAAAAAAAAAGGAAAACCTATTCAGTCCCGTTTGACCGGAAATTTGGTGAGAATGAAAATAAGTTTTTAAGGCTTGGAGTTTTAGAGTTTCAGGAAGGTGGAGTGTAATGTAATCTTTTCTTCTCCCTTTACCCCATATCTTCTGCATTTATTGTATATCACCCTTTTTATGTCTGGACCTTTCCCAAGGGAAGAAGGGATGGCACTGCAGCTTGAGGGCTTGAGGTCAGACTTTAAGAAGAACTTCCATAAAGAGTTTTATAACGGTGGGTGGGTGAGCCACAGTGGTAAGATGTCCTTTTCTGGAGTGACTTGAAAAACAAAAATCTGAACTAATTTGTAAGGTAAAGTCCTGCTGAGAGGCAAGGGAAGAGGTGAATTGACCTCACAGACCTAGCAATATGGGGCTGAGCTGTTTAGCCCAGTTCCCTAAACTGTTTCTTGGAAAGAGTGAATTTTCACACCAATGGGAGCACTGGAATCTGAACTGAGGATCTCAGAAGGGGTGGGGTTGCGGGGTGGTCGGCATTGCAGGGTTCTTTTCCCTTTGCTAGCCAGAAGATCCTGGGAAGAACAACCTTGACTGAGGAGCCCAGGAGGGCCCTGGAGTTGGGAAAGTTTGCCCCCTGGACTGGGGATTTAACGTAAGATCAACAGTAAACCTTATTGTGGGATTCGATGCTACTGCCACCAAGCAAGAGCGAAAGAGGAAGAACTGGAGAGACAGGGCCCTGGAGAGCGGGCTGTTTCTGCCTCTTGTCCCCTCCATCTGCCCCAGGAACCTGGATTGCAGAGACTGTGGTACTGGGGACCATGAGGTGTCTTTGGGAGAAAATGTTTGCTTTGTGGACCAGGTGACTGTCTTTCACATTAATAGGAATAGCAAACAGTTGCATAGGACTTAATTGTGTGCTAGGCATTTTTGTGGGGCTACCAGCTGGGTGAGCCTTCCTGTCCCCACTGAAATGAGATTCCCCCCAGACTCCCACCCTGAACTTGCCCTGCCTCTGCTTTCCTCTCCACTAAGCTAATTAAAGCAGGAGGTTAATGACCAAAGAACCCTTGGGGATTTGGCCAGGGAGGAAACAAAGGGCAGAAACAAGTGTGTGTGAGTGGGGTGGGGGGGGGAGCGGGGGCCAGCTGCAGAATGAGGAAGGGGCTGGCTGAGGGGTGGAGTGGGTGAGGCAGGGTCCCTACTGGACTGACTTCCTCCTTGATCCAACAACAAGAATGAATCAGCCCTCTGGGTAAGTTAATGTCCACCCTCAGGGTCTCACTGGGACTCCAGACAAATTTCCTTCACAGCAGGTGTGAACCTGGCACCTGGAGAGCAAAGGATATGTGTTTGAATGCAGTTACGTATGTGGCCTGGTGGACATGTGAGAGTGTGTGGATCATGTGAGAGAGTGCCCAGGTTCAGAGGACGCTCAGGGTGGGCCCCTTGAGGAGCTGGATTCTCAGAGCGGTTTTTCTTTTTTTTTTTTTTTGAGTCAAAGTCTCACTCTGTTGCCCAGGCTGGAGTGCAGTGGCACGATCTTGGCTCACTGCAACCTCTGCCTCCTGGGTTCAAGCGATTCTCCTACCTCAGCCTCCCGAGTAGTTGGGACTACAGGCACAAACCACCATGCTCGGCTAATTTGTTTTTGTATTTTTAGTAGAGACAGGGTTTCACCATGTTAGCCAGGATGGCCTCGATCTCCTGACCTTGTGATCCGCCCTCCTGGGCCTCCCAAAGTGCTGGGATTACAGGCATGAACCACCGCACCAGGCCTCACAGAGCAGTTTTTACAAGTCCTTCGCTCTCTCCCGGAGGCTGGTGGCCTTCTTTGTTCAGGAGACCCCCTCCCTCAACTGAGAAGCTAGATTTCTGTTCACGGGCTCTCCTTTTCCCCGCCTGCCCAATCCAGAATTATGGCAATAAGAGCAGAAGGCCTTATTTAAACAGTACTCCCCACTCTCTGCCTTATGAGCAGAAAGGTGTAGAGGTGGCATACTTCTCCCCTTCAGGACCTTGGAGGACAGCGTTGTGTCTCTTATCTTCATCATAGTCCCCAACCCTAGCTGCCCAGAACCTAGCATGCATCCCTGCCTAGAGCAGAGGCTCAATAGGGGTAGGTTGAGTGTAACTCCATTTTTAAAACTTCATGGTGTAAGAGGAAACAGCAGGTCCCCAGAGACAAACATGCTGCTTATTTGGCCACCTTGGGCAATCATTTACTGCTGAGCCTCAGTTTCCTTATCTCTAAAACGGAAAGGATAAGCCAAGGTCTGGCAGGGCGTGGTGGCTCACGCCTGTAATCCCAGCACTTTGACAGGCCAAGGTGGGCGGATCTCTTGAGGCCATGAGTTCAAGACCAGCCTGGGCAACATGGTGAAACCCTGACTCTACTAAAAACACAAAAATTAGCTGGGTGTGGTAGTGCACGCCTGTAATCTCAGCTACTTGGGAGGCTGAAGCAGGAGAATCGCTTGAACCCAGGAGGCGGAGGTTGCAGTGAGCTAAGATCGCGCCATTGCACTCCAGCCTGGGCGACAGAGTGAGACTCTGTCTCAAAAAATAAAATAAAACAAAATAAAATAAACCAAGGTCCTGACAGTGCCTGGCTATCTTAGGTGTTCAATAGTTTTAGTTTCCTGGCCCTGGTTGTTCTCCCCTTGCGATTGACTCTAGCCAGATTGTGGTCTTCATGAATTTTCATTCGTTCATTCATTCAGCCAGCCACTTACTAGGGAGCTCCTAGGATGTGCCAGGCACTGGAGGGGATTTATTCCGACCCATCAAAGGTCATTTGAAGTCGGTTCTAGGTCTAGACTTGCTGAAATAAGATCATTCCAAACAAACAGCAAATAATTCTAAAAATAATTCCTGTTAAGCTCTGGAATGCAGATGACCTCTGACTCTCTCTCTCTCTCTCTCTCTCTCTCTCTCTCTCTTTCTGTCTCTCCTACACACACAGGCCAGGCTTTTGGCCTCATGCCTGGGGAACAAAGGACCCTGTTGAATTGTTGAGTACATACACACACAAGCCTGGCTACAGGGCAGGAAAGGTGACCCAGTGGAGAGTCCAGGGTTCTTGTGGAGGTTGGGGGATAGGAGTGGGGTGGACGATCCAGCCTGTGTGCTTGTCTGCGTCTGGAGTAGTATTCCTTCTTTCCTCTGAGCACTCCTGAGCACCTGTTATTGCAGTCTGAACACTCGGTACCAAGGGATGGGGGTGCACACCTAACACTTGACCTTTACACTTAGCCCTATTCTCAGAACCCCGAGGGAGGGAGACAGGAGGCTGTCTTACCACGCTAACTGGCTCTTATAGAGGTTATCTCCCTCATCTTCCTACTTCTCTCAGGATGCCTTCTCTATCTGACCTAGTCCGCTGAGCCTCCTCTCCCGTGCATTATGGGATTTTCCCATTTTCTTTCCCCCACTTTTTTTTCTGAGACAGGGTCTTGCTCTGTCAGCCAGTCAGGAATGCAGTGGCTTGATCATGGCTCACTGCAACCTCGATCTCCCAGGGTAAAGCGTTCCTCCCACCTCGGCCTCTCCAATAGCTGAACCACAGTTGCATGCTGCCATACCCAGCCAGTTTTTAAATTTTTTTGTAGAGATGAGATCTGTCTATGTGCGCAGTCTGGTCTTGAACTCCTGGCCTCAAGCGATCCTCCCACTTCAGCCTCCCAAAGTGCTGTGATTATAGGCATGACCAGTCTGGCCTTTTTTTTTTTTTTTTTTTTTTTTTTTGAGACAGAGTCTTGCTTTGTTGCCCAGGCTGGAGTGCAGTGGCGTGATCTCGGCTCACTGCAACCTCCGCCTCCTGGGTTCGAGTGAGTAGCTAGGATTACAGGCATGCGCCACCACCCCCGGCTAATTTTGTATTTTTAGTAGAAACGGGGTTTCACCATATTGACCAGGCTGGTCTCAAACTACTGACCTCCTGATCCGCCTGCCTCAGCCTCCCAAAGTGCTGTGATTACAGGCGTGAGCCACCTCGCCCAGCTTGGCCTTTCTTTTTTTAATACACCTTTTTTGTGGGAAGTCTGCATTGCTATCTAACCACCATCCTTCCTGCTAAGGATTCAGCCAGTTTTCTCTCCTTTGCTAGAACGTACTCAACACATTAATTAGTTTATTTTATTTTTTAAAAAAACCTTATACCAGCACTCCAAACCTCACTAGCATTAATTAATTTTAATCAATGAGAATATGGAATAAAATTCTGTAGGCCACACAAAAGAAATGTGAGACTTGATCCCTACCCTCAGTAAGACACAGAAACTGGCCTACATAACCCAGAGAATATGGGTAAGCAGGATTCAATGTAAGGACAAAATGGTCTTTGGGGTAGAGCACAGTGGCTCATGCCTGTAACCCCAGCACCTTGGGAGGCCGAGGTGGAAGGATCGTTTGAGCCCAGGAGTTTGAGACCAGCTTGGGCAACAAAGTGAGACCTCATCCCATTTATTTATTTTTATTTATTTGTTTGTTTATTTTGAGAAAGGGTCTTGCTCTGTCGTCCAGGCTGTAGTACGGTGGCATGATCTTGGCTCACTGAAACCTTGAACTCCCAGGCTCAAATGAGCCTCCCACCTCAACTTCCTGAGTAGTTGGGACTACAGGCGTGTGCACCTGTCCAGCTAATGTTTGTATTTTTTTGCAGAGATGGGGTTTTGCCATGTTGGCTAGGCTGGTGTCGAACTCCTGAGCTCAAGTGATCCACCTACCTCGGCCTCTCAAAGTGCTGGGATTATAGGCGTGTACCACCATGCCCCACCCTCATTTATTTTTAAAATAAAATTTTAAAAAAGATATTTGGGAAAAAAAAAAAGGTCTTTGGAGGCTGGGCATGGTGGCTTATGCCTATAATCCCAGCACTTTGGGAGGCCAAGGTGGGTGGATCACCTGAGGTTGGGGGTTCAAGACCAGCCTGACCAACATGGAGAAACCTCGTTTCTACTAAAAATACAAAATTAGCCGGGTGTGGTGGTGCATGCCTGTAATCCTAGCTACTCGGGAGGCTGAAGCAGAAGAATCGCTTGAACCCTGGAGGCAGAGGTTGCAGTGAGCCGAGATCACACCACTGCACTCCAGCCTGGGCAACAAGAAGGAAACTCCATTTCAAAAAAAAGGTCTCTGGGACTCAGAGGGCTACAGACAGAGATTGGGCGAGAGAGTAGGTCATTATGAGTCATTCTGTTGTTGTGGATCTGATTTCCAAGGGCTTTGCAGGCTCAGCCTGAAGTTTGGAGCTGGACAGACAAAACATCTCTGCAACTACTCTGGCACTCCCCCTGCCAGGTCCCCTGCGCAGTCTGATTTCCCCAGGGAGAGCAGCTCAGAGGGGCTGGGGTGGAGTCTGGGCCCCCTAGGACAGCTGGTTGATGAGGCCCCTCTGGGACTCAGGGCTGGACCCAGGCATCCAGGAGGCAGGTGATACTGGAGCTGTGACAGTTGGTCCCCAGATTCCACACCCAGTGGCGCCAGCTCTGGTTTCGGCTAGGGTGAGGGGGGAGGGGCATCTGGTGCCAGCCAGGGGCTGGGTGCTCTCTTGGGGCAGGGAGGGGGAGGCAGTAAACATGTTCTTCCCAGGTTGGTGAGATTTTCTAATTGCCCTCTCTGTACCAGGCACTGTGCTAGGTACTAATGGGATTCTGCAATGCAAGACGAAGTCTGGCACAGATGAACTGATAGCATACTGTATAGAATGTCAGAGCTGGACTAGCAGTTGAATGAATGAATGAGTAGGGGAATGAGTGAATGACTGGTTCATCAATTATCTGATGTGCTCATTTTACAGAGGAGACCAAGTCCTGTGACTCCCTTTTGCTTTCTGATCTGTCATGCTTCCTTTTTCAGGAAAGGGAAGAGAAAGGCAGAGAGAGGGGTGGGAAGGAACTTGACGTTTCCTGAGTGCTTGCTTGGTGCCAGGCTCTGTTCTAGACTTTTCAGACTTGATGTAATTGTCTTCACAGTTCTGTGAAGATGGACTTGGTGTCTCTGCTTCACATAGGGACCTGAGGATCAAAGAGGTTAAGTAACTTTCCTAGGTCACACAGCTGATAAGTAGAGACTTCAGTGTTCAAAACCAGATCAGTGTGACTCCAGAGCCTGGGACTCCAGAGGTAGACAGTGACAAGCCAGTGAGTGCTTGGAGGCCACAGAGGGTGGAGGGAGTGCTTCCTGGATGAAGTGGATCTGCAGGAGTCCTTGAAGGATGAGTGAGATTCATTCGAAAGGAGAGAATTGGAGGGATGTCTGGAAGTTGGTGCTGGGGGGTACCCAGGGAGACTTGCTGGTTGAGCAGGTGGCCAGCTTGCAAGGATCTTGGGAATCAGGGGACAGGTTCAAAGAAACACGTCTTTGAACATTGGCCACCAGGTGGCGCCGCAGGCCAATTCCTAGAAGCGGCTCCAGCCTGAGCGCCCTCACTAGGGCCCAGGTGTGGCTTCTCTGCTCAGCCAGGGCTCCAGGCTTGGCTCCGCCTCCTCAGGTGTCATCTCCAGCTTCCGCTTGCCCCTGGCTTCTGGCATCCAACACATGTGGAACAATGATGCTCCAGTCTATTCCTGACTCAGGACAAACGACCAGGTGGCTGAGACCTGGGAATCCCCGTGGGTCTGAGCAGCTCCCCAGGTCACCCTGAGACCCCTCCAGCCACCTAAGCCTGACTTGGTGTCCAGTGCCCTTCTGAGTTGCTGGGAGACGCTGTTCAGGGGACAGGCTGAGGAAACAGGCATTTGAGTACAACTGACCTGGTTCTGAAGGGAAATAATAATAATATCTACCTTGTAAGGATTTAAAATTCTATGGAACACATGCTGTGTCAGGAACTATTCTAGGCCCCGGATACACCAGAGAACAAGACAGGCGAGGTCCCTACTTGCATGGAGCTGATATTCTGTGGGGGAGGGAAGGCAGGTAGTAGTCAAATAGATACTATACTTTCTGGTAGTGTTCATCAGTGCAAAGAAAAATAAACCAGGATATGGGGGCAGAAAAGTTTGAGGTGGCTAATTTCGAAAGGATGGTCATGCTATCCAGCCAGGGCAACATAGTGAGACCCCATCTCTAAAAAAAATTTTTTTGTTTTTAAATTAGCCAGGTGTGGTGAGGTGCTCTTGTAGTCCCAGCCACTTAGGAGGCTGAGATGGGAGCCCTTGAGCCCAGGGTTGAGGCTGAGGTGGGAGGAGCACTTGAGTTCAAGGTTACAGCAAGCTATGATCACGCCACCGCACTCCAGACTAGGTGACAGAGCGAGATCCCATCACTATTCAAAATTTTACAAAAAGGCCAGGTGCACTGGCTCACACCTGTAATTCAAGCACTTTGGGAGGCTGAGGCAGATGGATCGCTTGAGATTGGGAGTTCAAGACCAGCCTGGTCAACATAGTGAAACCTCCATCTCTATGAAAAATACAAAAAATTAGCCGGGCGTGGTGGCATGCGTCTGTAATTCCAGGTATCAGGAGGCTGAGGCAGGAGAATTGCTTGGACCTGGGAGGTGGAGGTTGCAGTGAGCCGAGATCAAGCCCCTGCGGTCCAGCCTGGGGAACAGAATGAGGCCATGTTAAAAAAATAAAAATAAAAAATGAAAGAAAGGATGGTCACGTGAGAATTTACACCAGCATCACGCTAGATGTCGTTGCTGTTAGTCTGCTTCCTCTGCTTCTGCCCCACTCCTTCCCCACACTCCCTTTCCTCTGTCCTGAATTCTTTTTTATTTTTTTTATTTTCTTTTTGTAGACGGGGTTTCACCATGTTGGTCAGGCTGGTTTTGAACTCCCAACCTCAGGTGATCCACTCACCTTGGCCTCCAAAGTGCTTGGATTACAGGCGTGAGCCACCATGCCCGGCCCCTCTGTCCTGAATTCTCTCCCTGACTTTGTCCAGCAGCCCCTACAGGGAATGCAGCTGCTGGTTTGTTAACTAGGAACCCTGAATGTTTACTTCTGGCTCTGCCCACAACAGTCCAACTGGCTCCTCTCCAGCTTCCCCAGCTTCCGATAAGTGACATCACCATCCACCTGGTTGCTCCAGCCAGAAATTTGGAGCCATCTATGATTCCGCTCTTTCCCCAGACTTCCTCCCATCAACAGGTCCTCTCAACTGTGCCTCAAGACATTTCCTGAGTCCAGCACATTCTCACCTTTTGCTACCACTCTGATCCAAGCCATCATCACCTCCTGCCTATGATATCCTCTACCTGGCCTCCCTGCCCCCAGTCTTGCCTCCCCTTCAAGTCATTTTCCACACAAAATTTTTTTTTTTTTTTTTTTTTTTTTTTGTGGCAGAGTCTTATTCTGTCGCCCAGGCTGAAGTGCAGTGGTGCAATCTCGGCTCACTACAACCTTTGCCTCCTGGGTTCAAGTGATTCTCCTGCCTCAGCCTCCCGAGTACCGGGGATTACAGGCGCCTGCAACCACGCCTGGCTAATTTTCATATTTTTAGTAGAGACGGGTTTTGCCATGTTGGCCAGGCTGGTCTCGAACTCCTGACCTCAGGTGATCTGCCTGCCTTGGCCTCTCCAAGTGCTGGGATTACAGGCGTGAGCTACTGCACCCAGCCCTTGTGATCCCATTTTTAAAAACATTTTTAAAAATGAGTTTTTTTTTTCTTTTTTTCTTGAGACAGTCTCACTCTGTCACCCAGGCTGCAGTGCAATGGCATGGTCTCGGCCCACTGCAACCCCTGGCTCCTGGGTTCAAGCGATTCTCCTGCCTCAGCCTCCTGAGTAGTTGGGACTACTAACCGCCACCATGCCCAGCTTATTTTTGTATTTTTTTAGTAGAGACGGGGTTTCACCATCTTGGCCAGGCTGGTCTTGAACTGCTGACCTCATGATCCACCCACCTTGGCCTCCCAAAGTGCTGTGATTACAGGTGTGAGCCACCACTCCCTGCCTAAAAAATGTTTTTTTTTTAATGTGTTTAACTGCCGGGCACAATGGCTTACGCCTGTAATCCCAGCACTTTGGGAGGCTGAGGTGGGCGGATCACGAGGGCAAGAGATCGAGACCATCTTGGCCAACATGGTGAAACTCCGTCTTTACTAAAAAAATACAAAGATTAGCTGGTCATGGTGGTGCGCGCCTGTAGTCCCAGCTACTCGGGAGGCCGAGGCAGGAGAATTGCTTGAACCCGGGAGGAAGAGGTTGCAGTGAGCCAAGATCGCGCCACTGCACTCCAGCCTGGCACCTGGCGACAGAGCAAGACTCTGTCTCAAAATAAATAAATAAATAAAATAAAATAAATGTGTTTAAAAAAAATTTTTTAATAGGTTTAAAAAGGGTTTTTAAAAATGTTTTAAATATTTTTAGATGTTTTAAATGCTTAAAACATTTTAAAATGTGGCGTGCGCCTATAATCCCAGCTACTTGGGAGGCTGAGATGAGAGGATGGGTTGAGCCCAGGAGGCAGAGGTTGCAGTGAGTCAAGATGGTGCCACTGCACTCTAGCCTGGGTGACAGAGCCAGACCCTATCTTAAAAAAAAAAAAAAGCATTGACATGTAAGTTGAGTCCTACAAGACGAACAAGCATTAGCCAGGTGAAGGGTCAGGGAACAGCAGATGATGCTAGCACAGGCCAAAGCCCTGGAAGAAAGTCCATGTGGGCTGAGTGTGGTGGCCCACGCCTGTAATTCCAGCACTTTGGGAGGCCAAGGAGGGCGGATCACCAGAGGTCAGGAGTTTGAAACCAACCCGACTAACATGGCGAAACCATATCTCTACAAAAATTAGCCGAGCATGGTGGTGAGCACCTGTAATCCCAGCTACTTGGGAGGCTGAGGCAGGAGAATCACTTGAAGCCAAGAGGTAGAGATTGCAGTGAGCCGAGATTGCGCCACTGCACTCCAGCTCTGGGCGACAAAGTGAGACTCCATCTCAAAAAAAAAAAAAAAGTGTTGATTAGCAGTAACCTCTTGGAAAAAAAAAAAAGAAAAATAAATAAAAATAAAAAAAGTGATTGATCATGAAATGCCCATGCTAAAAACACTGTCTTAGCTCCCCATTGCCATCAGATTCACATTCCTTAGTGTGGTGATGATGTCCTTCTTGTCCTGGCTGGCACCTGCCCATCTGACCAGCTTATGCTACCCCTCCTTCCCGTTCTCTACTCTAGCGCATGAACTTTCTTTCTTTCCTCCTTTCCTTTCCTTTCCTTTCCCTTTCCCCTCCCTCCCCCCTCCCTCCCCCCTCCCTCCCCCCTCCCTCCCCCCTCCTTTCTTCCTTCCCTCCCTCCCTCCCTCCCCCCTCCTTCCTTCCTTCCTTTTGATGGAGTCCAGCTGCGTTGTCCAGGCTGGAGTGCAGTGGTGCAACCTTGGCTCACTGCAACTTACGCCTCCCAGGCTCATTTTTGTATTTTTTGTAGAGACAGCATTTTGCCATATTGCCCAGGCTGATCTCAAACTCCTGAGCTCAAGTGATCAGCCTGCCTTAGCCTCCCAAAGTGCTGGGATTACTGGTGTGAGCCACTGCACCCGGCCACATGTCAGTTTTTCCCATAAATCTCCCCTGGTGACTTCTGGGTGTCCCTTACTGTGCATCATGCTCTGTTGTGACTGTTATGTTAACACTTCTGTTTCCCCAGTACACTGGAAGCTCTTTGAGAACAGGGATTGGATCTAATCTACTCCTGTATTCTCAGCACCCAGCACAAAGTAGGTGCTTAATAAATGCTTGCTGTTTGGAAACTGTTTTGCTGTGTGCTCATCCATACTTCGCTCTTGAACACCCTTTCCCTCGCCCACACATCGCCAAATATTCAACTTTGCCCTCTGCTTTTCCAGCATACCTTTCACTCCCACACCCAGCTCCATCTCTCCTCTCCCCTTCCATCCCCACTCCCATACCTGGGCCCTCACAGCCTGCCCTCATCTGATCTCCAAGGGGATGCTGTCTGCATGAGGTTTGGCATATCCTGTCACCGGGTTCCTCCACTCTCCAGCACCTGGTCTGGGGCACATACACAGCAGGAACTCAATAGTGGTGCTAACTCCCTGATGTGGCTTGGTCAGTGGCTCAGAAGGGATCCCTAAGCATGCAAATACCTTCTCTCAGTCACTGCTAGTAAAATGAGGCTTGCGTGAGAAGTATACCTGGGTCCCCTGCTCCTGCCAGGCCCTCTCCACCCTCTAGGTCTTTGCACACACTGTTCCCTCTGCCTCGAACCCGCTCTCTCATTTTGGCTATCTCACACTCATCCTTCAGACCTGAGCTGAAGTGGAGGAATCGTGTCTTCTTCTTCTTCTTTTTTTTTTTTTTTTTGAGATGGAGTCTCACTCTGTCACCCAGGCCAGAGTGCAGTCGCAAGATCTTGACTTACTGCAGCCTCCACCTCCCGGGTTCAAACAATTCTTCTGCTTCAGCCTCCCAAGTAGCTGGGACTACAGGCACATGCTACCACTTGGGACTAATTTTTGTATTTTTAGTAGAGATGGGATTTCACCATATTGGCCAGGCTGGTCTCGAAATCCTGACCTCATGATCTGCCCACCTTGGCCTCCCAAAGTGCTGAAATTACAGGCATGAGCCACCGAGCCTGGCCAAGAAGAAGTTGGGTATTCTGGGAGGCCTTCCTGACCATGCTAATGGTCTTAGGTATACCCCCCTAAGTCTGCTGGGATACCCAGTATTTACCCCTTTGTTAGCGCTTAGCTGCAGTTCATTTGTTCATTCTTTCTTTCTTTCCTTTCTTTTGAGGTGGAGTCTCGCAATGTTGCCCAGGCTGGAGTGCAGTGTTAACGATCTCAGCTCACTGCAATCTCCACCTCCTGGGTTCAAGTGATTCTCCTGCCTCAGCCTCCCAAGTAGCTGCGATTATAGGTGTGTGTCACCACGCCCAGCTAATTTTTTTTTTGAGATGGAGTCTTGCTGTGTCGCCCAGGCTGGAGTGCAGTGGCATGATCTCATTTCACTGCAACCTCCACCTACCAGGTTCAAGCAATTCTCCTGCCTCAGCCTCTTGAGTAGCTGGGACTACAGGTGCATGCTGCCACGCTCAGCTAACTTTTTTGTATTTTTAGTAGGGACAGGGTTTCACCACAGTGGCCAGGATGATCTCGATCTCTTGACCTTGTGATCCGCCCACCTCGGCCTCCCAGCATCCTGGGATTACAGGCGTGAGCTACCAGACCTAGCTAATTTTTGTATTTTTAGTAGAGATGGGGTTGCACCATGTTGGCCAGGCTGGTCTCAAACTCCTGACCTCAAGTGATCCACCATCCTCGGCCTCCCAAAGTGGTGGGATTACAGGCGTGAGCCACCATGCCCGGCCAGTTCCCAGTGCTTTCAAAGCCAGTTTACACGTTCATGCTACTCCAGACTGGTAGCTCTCCAATGAATAAGGGATGTGTCTCTCCAAGACCTAGCATAGAGGAGGCATTCAATAAAAATGTGTTGAGTCAATGATTGATTGAAGGAATGAAAGGAAGAAAATGACCATGTGATACGGAATGAGTCACTCCCCATCTCAGTTTCCTCTTCTCGAAATGGGGAGGGTAGGAGAATGCAACGGCGGTGTGCTGGTAAATGTTTAATAACCAGGGTGGGGAAAGCCCTGGTTTGTGGCAGTTGCCAGTTTCCATGGGGTAAATTCTCTCACCACGGTTGATTTCAGTGTGAACAGTGGGCTCTCACCAGCAAGATGCAAGCCCCTGCAGGTGGAGTGATTTGAGCCAGATGACCTTCAAGACACTTTTAACGCCAACATCCTTGCACTAGGCCCTCTTCCAGCTCCCCCAGGGGCCTGGGGGTTAGAGGCCAGGCTGCTCCCCACTCGTATTACCTCTGCACACTTCTCATGAATTCTTGTGAGCTACACTCAGGCTGCCTGGTCCCCCTTATTGCCCATATCCTAGAGGCACTTGCATGCCCTTCCAGGCGGGTCACTGTCCGTGTCTCTCCAGGCAGCCTCCACAGACTACTCAGGGGCTGTGGCTCAGCTCCAGCGCTGACACTCAGACCTGTGCAGAGGCATGATCTACTCTGGCCTCCCGTGTTTCTGCGCCCCAGCTTCCCACACTGCCCAGGGCTCCCCGAGAGCGATGCTGAGTCTGGTCTCCGTTTTTATGTTACTTTGCTTTTGACCTCTGATCCAACAGGTGCCTCCTTTCCCTCTGAATTCTTAATTTGCTCCCGGGCTTTCCCTCTGAATTCTTGATTTTCTCCCAGCTTTTCTCTGCCTTCCTGGGTGTTCCTTTTTGGTCCCCTTTGCCCATCTCTCCTCCTCTATCTACACAGCCAGGGGCTCCCCCTCTCCATTTCCTCTGCCTAGGACACACTTTCTTCTCCCTTTCTGCCTGGCTATTCAAGCAGGAGCCTGTAGGTGGGTGGCAGTGCTCTGTGTAGTACCTGTGAGCCCTATGCAAATGACTGAACATCTCTGAACCTGTTTTCCCATTTGTAAAGTGAAGATAATAGTAGCAATTACCTCACAGGATTGTTGTGCAATTAGTGGGAAGAGGCATGTAAAGTACTGACATATTGTCTAGTACACAGAAAACGCTTAATAAATGTTGGTGATTGTTATCCAGGACTCAGCTTAATCATCCTTTCCGTAGACTGGGTTAGGTGCCGGGTTCTCTGCTCCCCGGCGTTCCGTTCGGAGGCACTCATCACCATTCATTACTTTTTCCGTGAAGATAAAAGCTGTCTTTGGCACCCAGGTGGCACTGAGTTAATATTTGTGAATGAATGAATGATGTGGACGACTGTCTGCTCTGGAAGGACACAGCCAGGGCTTCCTGCCACTCAGGACTAGCCTGGACAAACCCACGGGGAAGGAGAAGGCGGGGCTGGTCCCTGCTGGGCCAGCAGGTGGCGCCGGCACCCGTCAGTCTCTCCCCATGGCCACCTCCCTTGCCCTGGCTCATCTCATGCCCCAGCGCTGAGGGTGCTCAGCTGGGGCAGGAGAGATGGGTCCCGAGGCCTAGGTGAAGTTCCAGGCCCTGGGGTGGGGGCCAGACTCTCGCTCACCCCTCCCGGAAAGATGTTTTCCTAGGGGGTGTCCAGCCTAACATGGCAGGGAAGGGAGTGGTGGCCACCTGGGAAAGGGGCTGGCCTGAGGGCTTGGGGGTCCTGATGAGGCTGCTGTTCTGTTGGGGACTTGAAGTGAGTGGCGGTAAAGTCAGTCAGTGAGTCAAAAGCTGAGATCTAGGAACCAGACACAGTGTGGGAGAAGCTGCGGTGAAATCAATCAGCGAGAGAGGAAGGGGAGGCCCGGTTTCCATGACAATGGTAGTGTTTGTGGCAAGCTGGGGACTCCTGGGTCCCCAGGGCCTGCGAGCAGTGATTCACCACAGGAAAGGGAAGGCTGCAGAGAGACCTGGTGCTGGGGACCGGATGCCCTGTGGCTCCTTCTCGCTGCTTAGTATGCACTCCTGCAGCCCAGGCCCAGGGTCTCCGCTCTGCCAGGTACTGGCAGGGAAACTGAGGGAATGGCAAAACTGAGCCCCAACAAGGGGCAGGTGCTCTGCTCCACACCATACATGCACGACTCACTTATTGCTCACAACAGCCCTATGGAATTAATGTGATCCCTTTTTATCTAAGAGGAAACTCTCAGCCTGGCCCACGGTGGCATTGGCAGGACATGAGTGTAGAGCCAGGATCGGAACCCAGGCTAGCCTGACTCTTTACCATGCTTGAGAAGGCCCAGAAAGCAGAAAAGGAAGAGCAGGAGCTTGGGAGTTAGAGGACGGCTCAGGCCCCAGAGGAGATGGACCCCACGTCCCCCAGCCTCCCTGCCTGCCCTGCCCTGTGTGAGCCCAACACTGATACGGAGGGAGGCTGGCAAACTGCATGGCCAGAGGTGGGCCAGAACCCAGGCAGCCATTCTGCCTCTCCCTCTCCTCCAAGCCCAAGAGAGCAGGCCCCAGTTCCAGTCCATCCAACTTAATGGCAGCTCCCCCACCATTTTCTGTCTGCCCTGTCGTGGGGGCAGGAGTGTGTGTGCATGTGTGTGCGTGTGTGCGTATGCCTGCGTGTGTGTGTGTGATCATCATGTCTACACCATCACCCCTAACCTCCAGCTTCTGCTGTAGCTTGGGAGTTCCCAGCCTCTCTTAGTCTCTGTCAGGATAGTTTCATTCTTGTTCAGCTTTGGGGCCCACACAATTTCAGTGCAAGAGGGGTATGCCCATCTCAACCCTGGGCCTTGATAGCATGCAAGGGGAAAGTTTAGCCCCTCATCATCTATTCCCTTGTAGTAGAAGGAATGGAGGTTGGAAAGACCTTAGAACTCTTCCAGTCTGGTCTTCTTGTTTTGAAAGTGTGAAAACTGAGGCTCAGAGAAGGGGAGCGATTTTTCTGAGGTCACAGAGCAAGTTAATGGATGAGTGAACTAGATTCCCTGTCCACAGACTTCAAGTTCTGTAATCCCAGAAAGGACTTCCTGAATTTGGCACTGGGTTCTTGGGATGGGAGTCAGGTAGATGAACAGATGGAGTGAGACAGATGCAATGGGATAACGTAGCATAAAATGCCATGTGAGAAGAAGGTACGCAACTCACGGCCTGCCTGTCTACCACGTTACATCAGGAATAACTGAGGCGAGATCATGGGAAGGACTTCTCACATATGTCTGTTAGGAGCACAAGATCTGTGGTCAAAATGGACTGTGTGATCCCAAGCAAATCACTTACGTTTCTGAGCCCCAGTGGTAACTCAGGATACCCTACCTGCAGGCTTGTAGGGAGATGGATGGAGGGGGTGGTGGGAAAGTGCTTGTGAACCGTGGGGTGACATGAATGCCGTCAGTTGTCAGGGAAGGCAAGTCACGTCTAGTGGGACAGAGATAGAGCTACCCTGCACTGCAAGAGTGAGGGGTAAGCCAAGATGCTCACCGCTTGATCCTTGGGAGAGGGAGGGAGGAATATACACTTCCAGTATGTTTGATGTAAGCAACAGTTCTCCTCCCTGGAGGTGGGGGGAAGTGGGCAGCAGTTTCCTGTAGACCCCTGGGGTGCCCAGAGGCTGTGGGAAGCTGAGCACTAATTAGCTCTGGCTCTCTAATTGGGCTTAATTGCCTCCGTGTGATGGACAATTAGGAGGCTGCATCAATTAGAACAGGGAGGTGACAGCTCCGCTGGGGCTGGTCAGGGCTCCCCTTTGGCAGGGAGGGAAGCAGGCAGGCAAAGCTGCCCTACTGTCAGCCCCGTCATCCAGTTTGAAGAAGAGGGCCCTGGAGCCCTCTCTTTAGCTCTAGGCCTCCTAGAAGCTACTAGGGTTCTAGGCTTGGATTGTGGCTTTTGTGGCCTCAGTTTACCCACTTTCACTGGCTCTCTGACTTTTCTGCCCAGAAGAGACTTGCATTCTGGGCCTGGCTCCACCCCTGGCTCCTCTGCAACTTTGGTGTTGACAGCTATGGAGTCAAGGTTGAGAATGTGGCCTTTGAAGCCAGGCCTCCAGGGTTTGAATCCCAGCTCCACCATTTATTAATTGTGCCACATTGCACCCTTTGTTCTTTGTCTTCTCACCTGTAAAATGGAACTGATAATAAAAGTTCCAGCTGAGCACGGTGTCTCATGCCTGTTATCCCAGCACTTTGGGAGGCCGAGGTGGGCGGATCACCCGAGGTGGGGAGTTCAAGACCAGCCTGACCAACATAGAGAAACCCCATTTCTCCAAAAAATGCAAAAGTAGCCAGGCGTGGTGGCACACGCCTGTAATCCCAGCTACTTGGGAGGCTGAGGCAGGAGAATCGCTTGAACCCAGGAGGCGGAGGTTGCAGTGAGCCGAGATAGCACCATTGCATTCTAGCCTGGGCAATAAGAGTGAAACTCTGTCTCAAAAAAAAAAAAAAAAGTTCCATCCTAGCTACTCACGAGGCTGAGCTGGGAGCATTGCTTGAGCCCAGGAGTTGAAGGCTGCAGTGAGGGACAACAGAGTAAGACTCCATCTCTAAAAAATAATTTAGGCCGGGCACAGTGGCTCATGCCTGTAATCCCAGCACTTTGGGAGGCCAAGGCAGGCGGATTACCTGAGCTTGGGAGTTCGAGACCAGCCTGGCCAACATGGTGGAAACCTGACTCTACTAAAAATACAAAAAAAAATTGGCCAGGCATGGTGGCGCATGCCTGTAAGCTCCGCTACTCAAGAGGCTGAGGCAGGAGAATTGCTTGAGCCCAGGAGGCAGAGGTTGCAGTGAGCCAAGATCGCACCCCTGCACTCCAGCCTGGATGACAGAGGGAGACTCTGTCTCAAAAAATATATTAAAAAATAATTTAAAAATAATAATTTCTTCCATGCAGGGTTATGGTGAGGATCAGGTGAACCTGCACTATTTAGAACAGTGCCTAGCATTGTAAACACTCAATAAGTATCACCTGGGAATTAAAATTCCCACTCCAAACAGTTTCTTCATCTGTGAAATGACCGATTAAAGTGTTGTGGTTTTTTCGACAATTTTTTTTTCTTTTTTTGAGATAGACCCCCCCCAGGCTGGAGTGCAATGGTGCAATCTTGGCTCACTGCAACCTCTGCCTCCCGGGTTCAAGTGATTCTCCCGCCTCAGCCTCCTGAGTAGCTGGGATTACAGGTGTGCACCACCATGCCTGGCTAATTTTTGTATTTTTAGTAAAGACAGGGCTTCATCATGTTGGTCAGGCTGGTCTCGAACTCCTAACCTCGTGATCCACCTGCCTCAGCCTCCCAAAGTGCTGGAATTATAGGCATGACCCACTGCACCCGGCCTTAAAGTTTTTTTTTTTTCTTTTTTTAACTGAAAAATGTGGCCAGGCGCGGTGGCTCACGCCTGTAATCCCAGCACTTTGGGAGGCTGAGGTGGGCAGATCACTTGAAGCTAGGAGTTTGAGACCAGCCTGGCCAACATGGTGAAACCCCGTCTCTACTAAAAATAGAGAAATTAGCCGGGTGTGATGGCATACCCCTCTAATCCCAGCCTCTCTGGAGGCTGAGGCATGAGAATGGCTTGAACCTGTGAAGTGGAGGTTTCAATGCGCTGAGATCATGCCACTGCACTCCAGCCTGGGCAACAAAGAGAGATTCCATCTCAAAAAAAAAAAGAAAAAAGGCCGGGCGTGGTGGCTCACGCCTGTAATCCAAGCACTCTGGAGGCCAAGGTGGGCAGATCACCTGAGGTCGGGAATTCAAGACCAGCCTGACCAACATGGTGAAACCCCGTCTTTATTTAAAGAAAAAAATTTATAAAAAAAAAAAGAAAAAGAAAAAAAAAAGAAAGAAAAATGCATATGCCCATGTGTCACCCCAGATCGATCACTGAATCAAAATATCCAAGACTTTGGGCAATTGGCAGTTTTGAAAGCCCCCTTCCTCCAAGCAATGTTGATGCCCAGTGAGGGTTGAGATCACTGGATGAATGGTCCTGAAGGGCTTCATCCAGTCTGGCAGAGCACCTCCCTGTCACACACCACCCAGAACCCGTCTGCATAGTCCCAGAGGTGCTGCACTTTGGATGAGAGCTCATTACCACCGGTGTGGCCGGAAGGGGGTCCCTCCTCACTCACTTGAAGGGTGTTCTCTATAAAATGAGAATAATGACCTTGCCATGCTCACCTCCCAGGGCTTATAAAACATTATCACCTAGAGATAACGTTTTACTAGTGATAGGACCTGCTATAAAGGTAGGCAATTATAGTGTTCCTTCCCTTGATATACTTTTATTGAGGCTTAGTGCATACCCCATCTCCTTTACACATGGTGACTATGGAGTTACACAGTCTCCTGGAGGGACCTGTCCAGAACCATCAGACAAGTTAGGTCATAGGGCCAGCCCCCTTTGTTAGCTCCTGCTGGTTATGAAATGAGCCAAAGAATGGAAGGAGCCTAGAACAGGTCCTGACACATGGTGATTGCTCTGTAAACAGCAGCTCTCCTTGCTATGGTTATTGTGACTGTGCCTGAGGCCAGGTTGGATAGCGGCCTGGTTGCAGTGCACAGAGGGAGCTCAGATGAAGGGAGGCAGAGAAGGTGGGACCCTCGGAGGAAGGGGAGCCTACCTAGAATGAGGTGCTGCAGAGTAGGGTGTGCGAAAAGAATAGAGGAAGTAGAGCGCGTTGAGGGTGCTGGTTGGTGAGGGGCTACGATGAGAATGCTCTACTCACACATGTATTGAGAACCTTCTGTGTACCAGGCACTGTGCCAGGTGCTGGGAGTACCGGAGAGCACCAGGTCCACCCCGCCTCTACCCTCGGGGACTCCTCTAACCGGGGAAGACACACATACACAGACAATGTCACAGACAGTGTGACAACGGTATTGGTGGTGAGTGGGGACACTTAATCCAGACTTAGTGGCACTTCTAGCTGAGCCTGGAGGATGAATAGGAGTTGATAAGAAGGTAAACTATGTGAGGTGTCTGGGAGGGTTAGTCAGGAAGCAATGAGAGAGGTTGAGATTGCTGGAATTTAGATAAGGCTAGAGATGCAAGCAGAGCCCAGGTCACGGAGGGCTTCACAAGTCAGGTCAAGGAATTTGGACTTTATCCTAAATACAGTGGGGAGCCACTGTTAGTTCAAAGTCTTAGGGAAACACAATGAGGCTTTTATTTTGAAAAGATCACTGTGGGCTGGGCGTGGTGGCTCTGGCCTGTAATCCCAGCACTTTAGGAGGTCAAGGTGGAAGGTCTGGGCAACAAAGTGAGACCCCATCTCTACCAAAAAAAAAAAAAAAAAAAAGATGCGGTGGCATGAACCTAATGCTAGCTACTCGGGAGGCTGAGGCAGGAGGATCACTTGAGCCCAGGAGTTTGAGGATGCAGTGAGCTATGATTGTACCAATGCCCTCCAGCCTGCTGGATGACAGAACAAGGTTTATGGAGGAGAGAGGCTGGGAGCAGAGGCTAGGGTGGAGGCAGAGAGACTGGAGGCAGTTACCCAGGTGGGGGTTGGTGGTGAGCAGACCAGACAGCGGAAGGTAGTACAGAGAACTGAGAACAATTCTGGAAGTAGGAACCGCAAGGACTTGGGGGCTCATTGGCCAAGGGAGATGAGGGAGGAGAGGCTGAGGAAGGAGGAACAGAGTGGGATGGGTGCTGGGAGACATGAATTCCATCTGAGATATCCAAGGAGCGATGACAAGTAATGGATGCTTAGGAATCACTCCTGGCCTGGGAATACTTCGGGTCCTCTTCTAAGAATTCTCAAGAATGGAAGGCCACTCACCCTTGGCCCAGCGTCAGGCCCTTGCCTTCCTTGGCCTCTTGGACAGGATGGGAATTCCTGACTCAGAAACACCCTGTTGGGGCAGGCTGGCCTGGTCCTCCCCAGCCCAAAATGAGGGATGTGCCTGTGTGCCTGCTCTGTGATACATGGGGGTGGGACAGTGGAGTGGAGGCGAGTGAATTCAGGGGTGTTCCCCACTCCCCCCTTCCTGGACTTCTAGCCTCAGTTGTGGCCCCAGGAGTGGATTCGGAGAAAGAGGCCAGAAAGCAAGCTTTCTGGGCCTGGGGTACAGAGGGTAGCAAGGTGCAGTGGACATACCGCAGACACCCAGACAGGGCACCTAGGTGTCAGACCTGGTTCTGTCACCTCTGGTTAGGAGCCTGTGAGCACCCAAGGGCTCATTCTTGTCCTAAAACTGGGTCTTCAAGACGGTTTGGTTTAGGTGGTGTGAATGAACCCTTCCATCTCCGCCCTTGAGAGAATTGAATTTTCCCCACCCGAGGTGTCCACGGTGGACAGATCGCCTCCGCCCGTCCGCCTGGGGCCCGCCCAGTGCTCATCTCCATTCCCAGCCCCTCCCGGGCACCCCAGGCCTCCTGCAGCGCGCTCTTTGCGCTCCCTCATTAGGCTTTGGTTTCTGTGGGAATGTGGCTCAAATTAACTCTTGGGAGAAAAATCACAGACACTAGGAAGTGGGGGGTACGGGGAGGGGCAGTGAGTCACATTTCCATGCGTATTTTTCAAACTTTCCGATGGGAGTTTGGAAAACAACACTCTTTTGGTTGCCAGCTTGGGCCCAGCTCTCCGAGGGTCCCACATTCTGTTTCTATGGGTCTTCCTGTAACTGCTGTGTCCTGGCCCACCCTTCGGGTCTGCTTATTTCCTGGGATCCCCTCCCGCTTCTCCCTGGGCACTTGTGCTGTGGCAGAGGCGCTGAGAAGCCCCTCCTGTGGTGCAGCTTCCTTCTCTCCCCTGATTTCATTTCACAGCCAAGCCATTCATCTGTCATTGCCTGAAGATGGACCCATGGGGGTTGCAGCAGAGTTGGGGACTTGGTCCCTGCAGCTGCTCTGGCCAACCTGCCAACCCTCCAACCCTGGAGAACCTCCATGGGCACCAGGAAGCCCTGGGCTCTAGGAACCTCCTTCCCGCCCCTGCAGCTTCCTCTTTGTGCCCTCCCTACTGGCCCTTCCCGCCCATCTCTGCATCCCAATTTCCAGAAGGCCTGTGGCCGAGGGTGAGAAGCCAGTAACTGACCCCCAGGGAGAAGCCTTGCAGAGGAGGGTCCTCACCCTAATGAGGTCACCAAGGAAAAGGACCCCCAGTACGCCCCTCTTGTGTGCTGGGCCCTCGCACTTCCTCTGTCTGGGACTCCTCTAACAGCCACGGGGAGGGTGCCAGGATCCCCATTTTGCATAGAGTAGCTGAGGCCCAGCCAGGAAAATGGGTGGCCCCCTTGAGGAGGAGATGGGAGGGCAGTCCATACTCCTAGCTCCTGATTGGGGCAGGGAGGAGGAAGGGGTTCTGGACTAGCTCTCCTCTGCTCCGTCTCTGGGGGCTGCCCCCTCCCCCAGTTTCTGACTCATCCTTTCCATTGGCAGTGGCATGTCCTGCCCCTGCTGTGCCTGTGCCAGCAACGGCCCACATCACAGGGCCACATCTGGCTCCATTTGAATACAACCCCACCCTCCCCCTTCTTTATCCCTCAACGCCCTCCTCTGCCCAAGGACCAGGGAGTGGCCCTCAGGACCCCCTTCTCTGGCTCTACCAGCTCTGCTCCCCTGCCCCTTCAAAGCCTCTAGTGGAGTCCCTCCTTTGCTTCCTTGAACCCGACCTCAGTTCCTGGGACATCCTGGCTCCATATTTCAGCATATATCTCCCCATATCCGGACTCCTTGGCTCCCCCATTCCCAATCCCCACTGAAGGAGGGATTGGGAAGGGGGCATTTTGCAAGGTCTAAGCCCCAAGAGCTGTCCCAGTGTAGAGGGAGGGCCTGGCAGCCCAGGGGTTCATTTCCCCCAGCCCAACCCTCTGGCATATTATCAGCTTGGGCTTGTTGGGGGATAGGGGTTGGGGTAATCCCAAGATGTGTGTGTATGAAGGGTACAGCTCAGCCTGCCAGCTGGAGTGGGGAGCGGGCGGCTCATGCCTGTGTATGCTGGCTTTTGCGAGGGTTGGGGAGGAGCCTGGAAGGGCCTGCAGCTACTGGCCTCCCTCCTCCTTCCTCCTTCCTCCTTGCTTAGCAACTGTTGTCATCTGGTAAATATTTGCCCCAACAGGATCTGGGGCTGGAGCACTGGTGTCAGCCGGGGTAGTTGCCCCTCCTCAATTTCTGAGCCTCCCCTCTGTTCAGCTCCCTATTCCAGATCTCCCTGGCCTGGATTCTAAATGTGGTCCTCACCCCCTCCCTCATGGTCGACTTCCTCCACAACCTCCTCCCTTTCCCCCTTTTACTCTCCTTCATCCCCACTCACCCTCTGTGCTCAGGTCTCTCTGGTCCATCTTTTACTCCTTGATCTATTCACCAAGGGGACTGAGTGAGGTTCCCCCTTCAAAGCCACACAGGTCCTCTGCTTCTCCCCTACTACCTCCCACTGGGAGCCCAGCCTAGCTATGGCTCCTAGTACATCGTTGGTGCTCAGTGAGCCCTAGAACTTCATCTCTTTCCTCCAAGAGGAAACACACCCTCCACCTCTAAACCTTAGCTCCACCAAGCCCCAGGGCAGGAGAAGAGAAGGCGTATGGGAATGTTTTGCTGGACCCCATACTGCACTCCCAGGCCAGGAAGCTCTGCATCAGGAAGTCAGCACCATTTTCACCTCCTCTGGGGTAGGATTGAGGGGACCATGGCCAAGAGGAAACAGATGCCCCCTTAGCTCCTCCCTGGGCAGCCTGAGCGGGCCAGGGCCTGAGAGCATGCCAGCTTTAGCCTGTTTTCCCGTCCTTCCCAGCCAGACCCCTGCCACCCTCCTCCCCTAGTGGTTTTCTCATTACCTGTCACTGATGGAGAGCCCCTCAGAGGTCAAGGCCAAAGTGAGGTGGGCTGCTGTGCAAGCTTTGAGCTCACCCGGGCAAACAGGGCCAATGGGGTGCTCCTCTGGGGCGGGCCTGTGGGCTGGCTTAGGGATAGCGGACAGGGGAATCTGGGGAGTTGGGCTAATGTGGCTCTAAAGGGAGGGGGTTGGGCTGCGTGAGACCTTAAGACTCCTCCCAGCTCTGAAGTTCTACTTCTAGGCAACGAATGATGAACGCTGGCCCAAGTGCAGTCCGTTCTCCATCCCACAGGGCAGAGACCCTGGTCATCTGCTTGCCCCACCTGGCAGCCCCCTTCTCCACTCCTCCTGAGAGTGCCCCAGCACTCTGCCCCAGCCACCAGGAAATCTCCTGCAGATTCACTACCACCCTCCTGGCTGGCAGTTCACTGTCCTAGTTGAACTCCCAGCCTGAGGGCCAGAGGAGAGCCTTCAAAGGGGACCTTGAGGAATGTGGGGGCTGTGCAGGCTGTGGATGGGGGTGGATTCACCATGGAGCAAAGGAAAGTGCAGCTTCAGGGCCTCTCAGTTGCACAAGCCTTTTCAAGGCCCCGAGAGGAGCCTGCCAATCTTTCCACACATGATCCCATGTCCATAACGTTTGCAAAAAGATCATTTTGAATATATATATATTTTTGAGACAGAGTCTCGCTCTGTTTCCCAGGCTAGAGTGCAGTGGCACGATCTCAGCTCACTGCAACCTCCGCCTCCCTGGTTCAAGCGATTCACCTGCCTCAGCCTCCTGAATAGCTGGGACTACAGGCACACACCACCACACCTGGCTAATTTTTATTTTTATTTTTTGTATTTTTAGTAGAGACAGGGTTTCACCATGTTGGCCAGGATGGTCTTGATCTCTTGACCTCATGACCTCATGATCTGCTCGCATCAGCCGCCCGAAGTGTTGGGATTACAGGGGTGAGCCACCACGCCCGGATTTTTTTTTTTTTTTTTTTTTTTTGAAAGAGTCTTGCCCTGTCTCCCAGGCTGGTGTGCAGTGGCACCATCTCGGCTCACTGCAATCTTCGCCTCCCGGGTTCAAGCGATTCTGAGTAGCTGGAATTACAGGCGCATGCCACCACGCCCGGCTAATTTTTGTATTTTTAGTAGAGACGGGGTTTCACCATGCTGGTTAGGCTGATCTCGAACTCCTGACCTCGTTATCCGCCCGCATCGGCCTTCCAAAGTGCTGGGATTACAGGCGTGAGCCACCGCGCCCGGCCCATTTTGTGTTTCTTAAAGAGGGCCTCCCCACAAAATTGTATGCACTTTAGGTGGGATGAACAACTGTCCCTATTTTAGCATTTAAGTCCCTCATCCTAGGAGACTCCTCAGTCCCCGGCAAACCCGGGGCAACTGCCCACCCTAGTTTCAGGCTTCACAAACATTTGGTCCACCCCGGGATGGGGGTGAGGGAGAAAGGGAATCCTTTTCTGCCTCACTTCCTGGAAATGTGTAGGGGCGGGAGGCTTGGGGCGAGGGGGCCCGCTCCTCCAGCTCCAGTCCTGGAGTTGTGGCGCTTCTGTTTGTTTCCTTGGCAACAGAGAAAGGAAACCCCCATTTAGGAGGCTGGGGAGGCCCCAGCAACCACACACACACACAGAGACACAGAGACACACGCAGCCGCCCACACGCAGCCATCTGCGTCAGCACTGGCCGTCAGGCCCTCGCTGCCCGCCTGCGGGGTGTGGCATGGGGAGAATAGCCCCGCCCGAGTCCAGTCCGACTACCCGCCCCTACAGATTTGCCTCAGACGCTGCCGGCCCACTTGGCCCCACCCACGCCTCTGGAGCCCCGCCCTTCCACCCACGCCTCTGGGGCCCCGCCCTTTCCCACCCCTAACACCTCCCCTAGGTGGTGAGGTGCCAAAGCTGGGGGATGGACAGGAGAGAGGAAGATGTCACTGCTGAATTTCCTTCTGCCCGCTGCCTGTTTGACTGGCAATAGTCTGGTGTGTGTTGTGACAGTTCAGGGAGCCTGAGACTAACTGGTGGGGTGGAGATTTGGGCCCGGTTGGGTGCGGGAGGTGGTTTGGAATGTCGGGAATGGAGCTTCTGGGCATACTAGGATTTTGCTATTGGGTTCCTTGGGATCTGGGCCGAAGAGGAAGGGAGTGTATTTAACCTGGAGGCAGAAACCTAGGGTTTGGGCCTGCTTCTGTCACTTATCAGCTGTGTGCATAATCAGCTGGAGACAATCAGCTTGCCCAAGCCTGGGTCCCCTCAGCTGTAATATGCAGATAATGGCACTTGCCTGTGCACCTCAAAGAGATTTGAGAAGGTTAAGGTAGTAATCTTGATTGTGAAAGGCTTGTCACCTGGGGAACCCAGGCACTACTCATTATCCAGCCTCCCATCCAGCCGGGCTAGCGCAGGGAGCCTGCAGCCATTTCCCCACATTGTAGGAACACGTGCCAGTCCCTAAGTAGACCAGCTCCCTGACATCTGTCCAGTGTGGCTGACCTGTCTCCCATGGCAGCGTGACACGGAGCTGGAGTGCTGTCTTGGAGGTTTTGGCCCTGCCTGGCTGTGTGACTTTGGGCAAATCTTTCCTCCTCTGGCCTCCGAAGTCCGCTTATAAAGAGAGGGGCTTATTCCTCAGAGCCCGAGGGCCTCCTGGAAGCGGGCTGAGGGGATCACCAGGTAGGGGCCTCAAGCCCCCTAAGTAGAGAAGCTCTGCCTCTGTCAGTTAGTAGATTGTGCTTTTTGGGTGAGATTTCATTTGAGCCGGGGGGTTCTCTGACTTTACAAATAGCTGTCATTCACTTCCCCTTCTAAGGGCCCACTCCCCACCCCGCATCACCTGTGAGCCTGCCTCATTCCTCCTTGCTGAGCCTGAGTGAGAGGTCTACTCAACCGTGCTACCTCAGGTCAATTACTCAACCTCGTGGAGTTTAGGTTGTTTTCTTTTTTTTTTCTTTTGAAACGGAGTCTCACTCTATCACCCAGGCTGGAGTGCCGTGATGTAATCTCCTGCCTCAGCCTCCCAAGTAGCTGGGATTACAGGCACGTGCCACCATGCCCAGGTAATTTTTTGTATTTTTGGTAGAGATGGAGTTTTACAATGTTGGCCAGGCTGGTCTTGAACTCCTGACCTCAAGTGATCCACCCACCTTGGCCTCCCAAAATGCTGAGATTACAGGTGTGAGCCACTGCGCCCAGCCAGAGTTTGGGTTCTTGACATATAAAATGCAGATAATACCTACCTCATAAGACTGAGGTGAAGATTAAATGGGATCACCTCCACATAGTCCCTAGCCTGGTGCCTGGCACATGGCAGCCACTTAAAGGGCACAGTCTTCCACAGTCAAGATATAACTATCACCTGCACATGAGTGACTCAGCACTTCAATTGTTGTTTAGTACCCTGTGGTCAAAGGATGAATAATACCCTCCCTCAAGAACTCACTATAAAGAGATTCCCAAACCATGTCCTAGAATCTCCAAGTCACCTCCACCTTCTCAGACCCTTCTCTAAAGAGTCGTCTCTCTCTGACTCCTACCTGTCCAGGATTCTAGCCACCTGATGGTAAGATCTTGGCTTCCCTATTCAGGCAAACTCGTATTAAAATTCCAGTTCTGGCTGGGTGTGGTGGCTCATGCCTGTAATCCCAGCATTTTGGGAGGCTGAGGCAAGGAGATCATCTGAGGTCAGGAGTTCAAGACCAGCCTGGACAACATGGTGAAACCCCATCTCTACTAAAAATACAAAAAAATTATCTGGGCGTAGTGGTGCATGCCTGTAGTCCCAGCTACTCGGGAGGCTGAGGCAGGAGAATCACTTGAACCCAGGAGCCAGAGGTTGCAGTGAGCCGAGATTGTGCTATTGTACTCCAGCCTGGGCAACAAGAACAAAACTCTGTCTCAAAAAAAAAAAAATTCCAGTTCTGTTACTAACCATATGACTTTAGACAAGTGATTCTCAATGGGGGGTAATTTTGCCCCCCAAGGGATGTTAGGCAATGCCTGACGATACTTTTGATTGTCATAACTGGGGATGGAGGTGCTGCTGGCATCAGTCGGGAGAGGCGAGGAATGTTGCAAACCGTCTCAGAGTACAAAGAGCCTTCCCAACAACAAATAATTATCTGGCCCAAATTCAGTAGTGCCAAAGTTGAGAAACCTGGCCTTAAATGAATAATTTAACCTTTCTGGGCTTCAGTTTCCTCATCTATAAAATAGGGCTAATAATAGTATCTACCTTGTAGAGCTGTTGTATAGGTTCAACCAAATAATGCAAGTACCTAGTGCCTAATCATAAAGGTGTCCGTAAATGCTCCCTACACTGACCGTTCTTAGCACACCTCTGGAATCCCTCCTGGCTTTATCACTCTGTTGAGCCCATCCAACCCTAGTTTGGCTTATTTCTTGCCAAGGCCAGTGCTTCCGACTCTTTCTTTGCTGGTCTTGATAGTTTCCATCTCTCCTTGACCTCAAGTCCTATCACGCAGCTAGAAGCCTCTCCCTCAGACCCCATCCCAGCCCCTGCCTCCACCTCCACTCCTCCCTTCCTGTCTTTCTTCCCACCTTTCTGGTCTTACCTCTAGTGACTCCCCATGCCCCTCGGCAGGTCAGAGCACACTCAGCTCTTTCCCACTTCAGCACCTCTGCACATACTTCCTCCAGCCAAAGTGGCAGAAGACAGAGAAGCATGTCCAGGATTTGGACCAGACCACCTGGTCCCAGTTGTGTCCTGGGTCTGTTACTTATAGCCTAGTTTTAGGAAAGTCGGCCTCACCTGCAAAGCAGGGGAATAATTTCCAGCCCATGAGGTTGTTCTGTGGACCCAGTTGAAAATGTATGAAAACATGTAACAACTGTAAACAGTGTTAAAATGTGTTATTCACTGTGTGAGCACTATTTTGCTAAATGTGTGTGTGTATATGTATATATATGACATATACACATATATTTAATTTTTTTTTTGATACAGGGTCTCACTCTTGCTCACACTGGAGTGCAGTGGTACAATCACAGCTTGCTGCAGCCTCAACCTCCCCAGCTCAGGTGATCTTCCCATCTTAGCCTCCCGGATAGCTGGGATTACACACCCACCTAATTTTTTTTTTTTTAAAGAGTTGGGGTTTCACTGTGTTGCCCAGGCTGGTCTTGAACTCCTGAGCTCAAGCAATCTGCTTGTCTTGGCCTCCCAAAGCATTGGGATTAAGGGCGTGAGCCACCATGCTTAGCCTCTGCTTTATATTTTTATTTCCATAGTTCCTACCGTGTTCTAACAAACTATAAATTTGTCTTTGGTTTGTTGACTGTCTGTCTCCACTAGAATGTCAGCTCCATAAGGGTAGGGAGATTTGTCTGTTTTATTCACTGCTGTATCCCTGGTGTCTAGAATAGGTCCTGGTATACAGCAGATGTTCAGTAGATGTTTGTTGAATGAGTGAATTCTCTATGTATAAGGCAATTATGTAAAGCCCCTAAATCTACCTTCTCCAAGAAGCCCTCTGTCAAATGTATGTTACCTTTTTTAATTACTACACATTCCCATTTTACAGATGATGAAACTAAAGCTGACATAAATGCAATAACTTGTCCAGAGTCACTGACCTGAAAAGTGGCAGGGCCGGGTGCTTTTGTTTATCCAAGAAACACTTAGAGGACTGGGCGTGGTGGCTTGCATCTGTGATCCCAGCACTTCAGAAGGCTGAGATGGGAGGATCACATGATGCCAGAAGTTCAAGACCAATCTGGGCAACATAGTGAGATCCCATCTCAAAAAAATAAAGAGGTTGGGCGTGGTGGCTCATGCCTGTAATCCCAGCAGTTGGAAAGGCCAAGGCAGGTGGATCACCTGAGGTCAGGAGTTTGAGACCTGCCTGGCCAACATGGCGAAACCCCATCTCCACTAAAAACATAAAAATTAGCCAGCCATGGTGGCAGGCGCCTGTAATCCCAGCAACCCAGGAGGCTGAGGCAGGAAAATTGCTTGAACTTGGGAGGCAGAGGTTGCAGTGAGCTGAGATTGCACCACTGCACCCCAGCCTGGGTGACAGAGCAAGTCTCAAAAAAAAAAAAAAAAAAAAGACACCGAGTGCCTCCTGTGTGCCAGGCATTTGTCTAGGTGTTAGGGAGACAGATGACCAAGACTTGGTCCTTTCTGTCCCTCACAGCACTTTTAGGAATGGGGGTCACAGAGGGAAGATCAGGATGCTATAAGAAACAGAGGAGCCCACCCCCCCACCAATGTCATTGGTCTTCAAGATAAAGTGCCCAGGCCGGGTGAGGTGACTCACGCCTATAATCCCAGCACTTTGGGAGGCCAAGGCGGGTGGATCACTTGAGGTCAGGAGTTCAAGGCCAGCCTGGCCAATATGGTGAAACCCCGTTTCTACTAAAAATGTCAAAATTAGCTTGGGTGTGGTGACGCTCGCCTGTAATCCCAGCTATTCGGGAAGCTGAGGCAGGAGAATCGCTTGAACCTGGGAGATGGAGGTTGCAGTGAGCTATTGCCCTCCAGCCTGGGTGACAAGATCAAAACTCCGTCTCAAAAAAAAAAAAAAGTAAGATGAAGTGTCCAAACCATCCCCTGGACCCAACCACTAGATTCTGATTTCACTCGTGAATGCTCCAGCTCCCAGACTTCTGGGATCCCTTTGGAATTCATCCAATTCAGAGTCCTCCGCTGCTCTTTTGTGCTTGTTGGTTTTGCTTCTCCCTCTGCCTTCCCCACTAGTGGGAGGCTCCCTTGAGAGCAAGCATAGTATTACCCTGTGGCAGAGTGTGCAGAACGCCTGCACACCCAGGAGCTCAGTCCCTGTCTTTGTTAGCCACTCTGCCCATGTTACAGGTAAGAAAACTGATGTCCAGAGAATTCAGTACGAGATCTAGCATCACCCAGCAATTAAGAGGTAGGATTAAAACCTGGTCACCCCCTAAGTCACCACTCCCATCACCTCTCACCTCCAGCAGACTCAGCTCCTCTGGACCTGGCTGCTGCTTCTGGGTTGGCCATTTTTGCCCTGGCATAGGGAGAGCAGTCTTACGACAGCCAGGGTCCAGAGTTAGGATTGAATATTCATGATAAAGGTCCACTTTGAAGATCAGATTTAGGATTGAGGCCATTTTGATGGTGGTGGCGGGGAACCTTTGGAAAGAGCTTGGAGTGAAATTTGGGGTGAAAGCCCTCCTTTCTCCTGCACCTTTTCCACAAGATGGGGAGGTCTGGCCAGACATGGTGGCTTACACCTGTAACCCCAGCACTTTGGGAGGCTGAGGTGAGGATCACTGGAGGCCAGGAGTTATAGATCAGATCAGGCACACAGCAAGACCCCGTCTCTATCATGATAGCCTATATTCTCAGCTACTCAGGAGGCTGAGATAGAAGAATCACTTGACCAGGAATTCAAGGTTGCAGCGAGCTATGATAGTGCCACGGCACTCCAGCCTGGGCGACAGAGCAAGATCCTCAAAAAAAGAGAGTGGGAGGTCTAGGACAGGAAGGGTTAAGTGTGGTTTTGCTTTCCTGGCCTGGAGGGGAAGCCAGGCCATGGAGAGAGGGGGGGACTGAGTGCCAGGGAGGGGCTGAGGCAGCGGGAACAGCATGAGCCCTTCCCTCACGTTTCACTGGCTTACCCCTCCTGCCTCTGCTTCTGGTTTGGAGAAGCACAAGACTTTATTGTCTGCGAAGCTGAGGGTGGGTGCCACGCCCTGGGAGAGAGAAGCCATATTCTGGGCCCCCTCCCCCCGGTGCATCCCTAGTGCTCACCACGCTGCCCAGGCACCCTCTCTGAGATGAGAACCTTCTTTGTTCTCCCCTTCTAATAACCAAAGTTCCTGCCTTAATCCCATGGCAGTCCCTCATCCACCCCAAGGCCAGGCTTCAGAACCCAGAACTGAGGGCCTGTCCAGCCCTCCTTTCCTTGTGTTTAAAAGAAGCCCTGATATCCTGGCACTGCACGAGGTAGCAACATAATTTGATTTCCCTGGTTGCTCATTGGAGGATAAGCTGTGGGAGGCAGTTGGGCAGAGCATGCACGTGGATGGGGCCCAGACCTCAGCGCTGTCACCTCTTAGAGAGGATGAGGTGGACCAGGTGCGGTGGCTCACACCTGTAATTCCAGAAGTTTGGGAGCTGAGGCAGGCAGATCACCTAAGGTCAGGAGTTTGAGACCAGCCTGGCCAACACGATGAAACCCTGTTTCTACTAAAAATACAAAAAAAAAAAAAAAAAAAATTAGCCGGTTGTGGTGGCGGGTGCCTGTAATCCAGCTACTCAAGAGGCTGAGGCAGGAGAATCACTTGAACCTGAGAGGTGGAGGTTGCAGTGAGCCGAGATCTCACCATTGAACTCTAGCCTGGGTGACAGAGCAAGACTTTGTCTCAAAAAAAAAAAGGATGAGGTGGCTGGTGGGACCAGGATGGGGGCCAAGAAGAGGCCGGGGTAGTGGAAGGCTGATCAAAGGGGTCCCTGGTGAGGCCAGAGGATGGAGGCTCCAGAGCCTGAGGTAGAGAAGGCTGGGGACCTGGGTGATTCCGTTTTGTGAGAGAGCCCAGCCCCTCCCCAGAGCCAGCTGCAAAATGGACCTGGCCAGAGAGGAAACTAGAGATGAGTGTGGTGCTGGCCTTTGCAGCCAGCAAAGCTGTGGGGTCTTTGCTGTTCCTGCCCCCCACTACCTTTTTCCCCCCTACTACCTTCTTTCTGGCTGAAACCAGGATAGAGACCTGACATTGACTGTCCAGCCCCTAGCCCTGCTCCCCCTTTCAGGCCGCTCTGGGAACCACAGAAATCTGGGACCTGATGTCCTGGCAACATAATGAATGCACGAACAACTCTGGTATCTGTTTTAAATTATCCATTAAAATAAGTACAGTTCTGGGGAAAAAAATAGTTGACTGGGTGAGGTAAGCAATAGAAAGGGACTGAAGGAGGAAGGAACCCAGGCAGTCTCCCTTTCCAACTGCTTGGGTCCAAAGGAAGGGGACAGGAGATGGGAGGGGGCAGTGCCTGACTCCTATTCTTGGCCTTCTTTAGGGAACTGCAGCTTGTTGCTTGGGTCCAAAAACGAATGCTTGGTTTTGAAGGGAGATAGATTGGGGCAAAAGATAGGAAAAAAGGGACCCCAAGCTCCTTCATCCCTGCCCCCAAATTGGGGGGTTAAAGGAACTCAGGTTCCAGAACTTTGCTCCCCCCAGGGTCCCCAGGCATTCCTTCTCCACCCTACTCCTGGCACACTGAGATGCAGCTCTGAATGGGCTGCCCACGTGTGGAGGGGGAAAGGGGTGACTCACTATTACTACTGGGAGGATAGGGGGAGCCCGTGGTGGAAGAAGGGTGAGTCACACTGATGGGCACCAGCCTCAACCCTCCCCCCACTTTCCCGGCTCCCAGCCCTGCCTGACACTCTCCCGTGCTTTGCACCCACTTCCCTCTCTCCCCCACCCTTTGCCCACCCACTCTCCCTCCTTGGCTCTGCCCTCTAGCCAGAAGGTCTGAGGCAGTGGGGGCAAGCTTGGAGCCCGAGGTGCTGAGCAGGCAGAAGCCGAGAGAGGGGAAGCTTAAGCCGAGAGAGGGGAGTGCGTTGGAGAGGGTGGGGCCCGACTTCGCCACAGCCCAGCGGTCCTTGCCCCTCCTCAGCACACCCGCGCCCCCACCCCCGTGGATCTGGGACTGCCCCTTTAAGAGCAGGCCCCTCCTCCCTTCAGAGGAGGACCTATTAGAGCCTTTGCCCCGGCGCCGGTGACTCAGTGTTCGCGGGAGCGCCGCACCTACCCCAGCCAACCCAGATCCCGAGGTCCGACAGCGCCCGGCCCGATCCCCACGCCTGCCAGGAGCAAGCCGAGAGCCAGCCGGCCGGCGCGCTCCGACCCCGAGCAGTCTCCGTCCTTCCGCCCGAGACCTGCGCCCTTCCCGGGACCCCTGCCCAGCGGGCAGAGCTGCCACCCTGCCGGCCATGGAGACCCCGTCCCAGCGGCGCGCCACCCGCAGCGGGGCGCAGGCCAGCTCCACTCCGCTGTCGCCCACCCGCATCACCCGGCTGCAGGAGAAGGAGGACTTGCAGGAGCTCAATGATCGCTTGGCGGTCTACATCGACCGTGTGCGCTCGCTGGAGACGGAGAACGCAGGGCTGCGCCTTCGCATCACCGAGTCTGAAGAGGTGGTCAGCCGCGAGGTGTCCGGCATCAAGGCCGCCTACGAGGCCGAGCTCGGAGATGCCCGCAAGACCCTCGACTCAGTGGCCAAGGAGCGCGCCCGGCTGCAGCTGGAGCTGAGCAAAGTGCGTGAGGAGTTTAAGGAGCTGAAAGCGCGGTGAGTTCGCCCAGGTGGCTGCGTGCCCGGCGGGGAGTGGAAAGGGCTGCGGGCCGGCGCCCCGGCCGGCTGCAGGAAGGGAGTGAGAGGGCCTGGAGGCCGATAACTTTGCTAGAGAGTCTCCTCCCTCCCCGGAACTGCCCCCAACCGGTGACTGCCAGTGTCTAGGGGAATTGTCAAGACAGGACAGAGAGGGGAGAGGTCACTGGGAGAGGTGGGGGGATATAAGGAATAGTCGGACAGAGAGGAGAGAGGTCTCTGGGAGAGGGTGGGGGGATATAAGGAATTCACAGTGGGATTTGCCAGGGATTTGGAGCCTAGGGGAGGGGCTTGAGCAAAACAGAACTATCCCTGTCAACTCGAAGAACTTTGGGCACCCGGGACACATTGGAGTGGCAGAAAGGGTCCTGTTAGAACTTTGTTGGTGGGCTTGGCACTGTGCCAGCTTTACCCAAGCTGCCTCTGAACACATGATGCCCACTAAGACATACCTCCCAAGCTGGCATCTGTCCAGCGTGTTGGAGAGAGGTCGGGAAGGCAGGGCAGTCCCCCTTTTCCCCTCCACGGGCTTGGCGGTGGCCCCCTCGGCATGACCTTGCCTTAGGTTCTAAGGGCTGGGAAGCTCTCCCTCACTCTGCGTGTCTGGGACCTTCCTTGGGCTCTGACAGGCCCACCAAAACAGCTCGGGGAGATGGGAGATCGGCTCCCCCGCAGCTCCCACAGCCCTTGGCCTGCTTGGCCCAGGAATGCAAGGGAGGGAGGGAGACAGAGGGCAGAGGCTCCCAGCTCAGGAAGTCGTGTTATGCCCAGGTCTGGCAGCACTCCTCCCTTGGCCCTCTGCCCAGTGTCTTCGAGGGTTAGGGGCACCGTCCTTTCCTCCTCGGGGTGAGCCACTCTCATTTTCCCAGCCAGACCAAGCAGTCTTTGCTGTGGCCCATCCTCTCAGCTGCTGACGTTTTGATCTTTGCCTTATTAAAGTGCTGGAATACAATGACATTTTTTAAATCCAGCCGTTGGAAGCTTCAGGCCACTCCCACTTCACCCACTCCTGCCCCACCCTACCCCACCCTACTCAAACTCCACCTTCTTCTTTTCTAAAAAAGCCTTTGGGAGCTTGGAAGTATAGGCCTTCCTCTTCCAGCTCCCCAAAAAATTTGGTTCCCTTCGTCTTGCTCTCTCTTTCTCTATTCAGACCCAGGCCAACAGCACCAAGGGTGCTTAGAGATCCGTAAAGCGCTGTTGGCTCTGACTCTTCTTCTCTCCCTTTTTATCATCTACTCCAAATTTCTGCTCTTCTCAGAAGCCCTCTATGCATTCTGTGGTCGTTCAACCCTTTGCTAGGTGTGGTGGGTGTGGCAGATCCGTCGCCCTTCTTTCTGAAGAATCCATAGAAGTTGTGTGTAGGAAGACAGGCTGAACTTTTATTTTGTTTTTTGGATTTTTTTTTTTTTTTTTTTTTTGAGACGAAGTCTCGCTCTGTTACCCAGGCTGGAGTGTAGTGGTGTGATCTTGGCTCACTACAACCTCCACCTCCTGAGTTCAAGCAATGCTCCTGCCTCAGCCTCCCAAGTAGCTGGGATTACGGGCACCTGCCACCACACCCAGCTAATTTTGTATTTTTAGTAGAGATGGGGTTTCACCGTGTTGGCCAGGTGGGTCTTGAACTCCTGACCTCAAGTGATCTGCCCACCTCAGCCTCCCAAAGTGCTGGGATTACAGGCATGAGCCACTGTGCCTGGCTTCTTTTTTTCTTTAGACAGGGTCTCACTCTGTTACCCAGGCTGGAGTGCAGCAGCAAGGGCATGGCTCATTGCAGCCTCCACCTCCCTGGCTCAAGCCATCCTTCCACCTCAGCCTCCTGAGTAGCTGGGCAGGCACCACTACACACAGCTAATGTTTCTGTATTCTTTTGTAGAGATGGGGTTTTGCCATGTTGCCCGTGCTGGTCTTGAACTCCTGGGTTCAAGCAATTCTCCTGCCTCAGCCTCCCAAAGTGCTGGGATTACAGGGCTTGAGCCACTGTGCCCAGCCTCAAACTGTATTTCTGCTGAAAGAGACCACACCTGTCCTTTTCTTTATTTTTATTGTATTTTTCAGAGCCCTGTTGCTCAGGCTAGAGTGCAATAGTGCAATTGTAACTTGCTGCAGCTTGGAACTCCTCCTGGACTCAAGCAATCCTCCTGGTTCAGCTTCCCCAGTAGCTGAGACTAAGGGCAGGCACCACCACGCTCAGCTAATTTTTTTTTTCTTCATTTTGTTTGTAAAGATGGAAACTTGCTATGTTGCTCAGCTGGCCTTGAAGTTCTGGCCTCAAGCAATCCTCCTGCCTCAGCCTCCCAAAGCACTGGGATTACAGGCATGAGCCACCAGGCCTGGCCCCAGACCTGCCTCTTTTCTATTAGTGATACAAACAATTTAGTTAGCAAGACAGATAGGAAGCAAGGAAGGGGTGCCCCAGAGAACTCTTTGCATTCTTAACTAGTCCACTCAACTACCAAAGCCCTGTGAAGGACATTTTTAGCAGTTTTGTGGTGAAAACTTTGATCAGGAAACAGGTTGAGTGGATTCTATCGTCTCTTGCTTACCCAGCCATGCCAGTTTGTCTCCTCTGCCTCCAAGTGCAGCTGTCCAGGCCTGGGACACCAGGCGGGTATGTGCGCACGTGGGGCAGGGCGGGGGTGGTGTGTGTACGTGTTATATTTAGCCACCTGTCTCTGTTCTCCCCCACTGATCCTGGCTGGGAAGGCTGGGCTTCCGGAAAACAGAGGTGGATTTGTACACCTGGATCCCGTGCTGATGGAAAATGGGGTGAAGACAAAGGGGACTCAGACTGGGGTGTCTGTCCTCTTCTATGTCCACCGTAGGAGGAGCCAGGATTGGTCACTCCCTGCTGGGTCAGCTGTGCTCAGGGTGAGGTAGAGAAATGGGTAAAGAATTTGGGAGAGGAAAAAAGGCATTTTCCCAACTCCTCCCACCAAAGCCTAGAGAGAAGGTGCTGTCTGGTTTAATGTTTAATTAGAGCTCAGAGTTCAGGGCCAGATTTGGAGTTGGGATGGAGAGTTGTCTGTAAGACTCTAGCAATTTTTGACCCAGCCTGGGTACCTCAACCATACTCAGGAGTTTGGCGCTCCCTTTCTTGGGCTGGATTATAGGCTCCAAGAAGAAACCCCTTCCCCCAATACTCTCTCTCTTCTTTTTTTGAGACAGGGTCTCGTTCTGTTGCCCAGGCTGGAGTGCAGTGGCATGATCACAACTCACTGCAACCTCAACCTCCCAGGCTCAGGTGATTCTCTGACCCCAGCCTCCTGAGTAGCCAGGATTACAGGTGTGTGCTACTATGCCCAGCTATTTTTTTGATTTTTATTTTTTTGTTTTTTAAAGACAGGGTTTCACCATGTTGGTCAGGCTGGTCTTGAACTCCCGACCTCAGGTGATCCCCCTGCCTTGGCCTCCAAAGTGCTTGGATTACAGGCGTGAGCCACGACGCTGGGCCGCCCAGCTAATTTTTATATTTTTTTGTAGAGATGGGGTTTCACCGTGTTGCCCAGGCTGGTCTCAAACTCCTGGGCTCAAGCAATCCAGCGGTGTTAGCCTCCCAAAGTGCCGGGATTACAGGCATGAGCTACCATACCTGGTCTCTCTCCCTTCCCCACCCCACCCTGCATCCTCTGTCTCTTTCTAGTCTGGAGCCCAAGGGATTTGGATACCCAAGTGCAGGCAGAAGGTTGAAAGCACCAGGAAAGCCCATCTGGGGTCCAGGCTTGCTGCTGGGCCCCACCCCAGGCAAGACAGCTGGGTGGATGACTCAGATGCTGCCCCCCTCCCTTCCACCCTGGTGGCTTTACAGGACACAGTAGGAGACACGGTGGAGACAGCAGATGTCTTAAAGGCAGGAATGGTGGTCTGAATGTCTGCATCTTCTGTCCCCCTTCCTATTGCATCCTGGAGTCCCTTGTCTGGCTCTTTCCTTAGACCCTCTGGTGGTGTCTGGAACCATAGCTCTCTGGACAGGCAACATGCACAAGTAATTATAATCCAGAGTCGAGTTCAGAGTTATGGGTTGGGCTGCAGGATGGTGCCAGGGTCTGTGCCTCCCCATGTGAAACCGATGAGAGGAAGGCTGAGTCAGAAGTGGGGAGATCCCAGACCCACAAAGCAGAAGCACTGCTTCCACCCCAGTGAGGCCCTGGTACTTGACAACTTCCTGGATTGGCCACTGTTGCAGCCCCAGTGTAGACAGGCGGGGAGATGCAGGCTCAGGTTCATGTAGGCTCTGAGCAAGACAAGAACAGCAAAGGCCACAGACGCACAGGGACTTGTCCCATGTCACGTAGTAAGGGGGTGATAGGTTAGCACTTGAGCACAGGCCTTGTGACTCCCAGTTGGGTGCTCTTTCCATTGAGGCTCACTTCTCTAGCTTGGAGGACAGGTTGAAGGGAGGATCTAGAGGGTGAGGCAAGGTGAAGCGGGTGGCTGAGGTTCACTTCTGTAGCCTGGAAATTCTACTCTGGGGCCAGTGACACCTTAATGTTCTATGGCCATACTTGGTGGCTCATTCCTGTAATCCCAGTGCTTTTGGAAGCTAAGGCTGGAGGATCACTTGAGGCCAGGAGTTTGAGACCAGCTTGGTCAATATAGCAAGACCCCCTTCTGTACAAAAAGACAATTAGCTGGTCAATGCCTGCAGTTCCAGCTGCTTGGGAAGCTGAGGCGGGAGGATCACTTGAAGCCAGGAGTTTAAGGCTGTTGTGAACTATGTCTGCACTGCTGAACTCCAGCCTGGGAGACAGAGAAAGACCCTGTCTCTGAAAAAGAAAAAAACCAAAACTCTGCTGTCCTGCAGGGCCTGTTAGCATATGATTAATAGCCTTTGCCACAGCCTATACCTGGAAAGACCCAGGACCCCTGCCAGCCCACCTATCTGAGACGGTCGGAGCTCTGGGGGGCGGATGGTTCTTGTTTTGAGACTGTCTTGATACTTGTTGTGGAAACTGTCTACCTGGGTTGAAAGGAGGCTGTGCGCTTTGGCAGACCCATTAGATTAACGGGGTTGGAGACCTTTGAGGATGCATGGGCTCTGGGCCTTATCTGAGTCCTCCTGGTGTTACCTCTCCAACGCTTCACTGCCAAATCCACATTCTTTTTTTTTTCTTTTTGAGACAGGGTCTCGCTCTGTGGCCAGGCTAGAGTGCAGTAGCATGATCTTGGCTCACTGCAACCTCTACCTCCCAGGCTCAAGTGATCCTCCCACCTCCACCTCCCAAGTAGCTGGGACTACAGGCACGTGCCACACGCCCAGCTAATTTTTCTATTTTTAGTAGAGTCAGGGTTTCACCATGTTACCCAGGCTGGTCTTGAACTCCTGGGCTTAAGCAATCCACCCACCTTGACCTCCCAAAGTGCTGTGATTACAGGCAAAAGCCACCTTGCCTGGCCCAAATTCACATTCTGATTCAAAGGGAAAGAAGAACGGTGCAGCTAAACCTGGGGGGTGAAAAGTACTTAAAAGAGCCCAAGAGAAACAAGAGAGAGAATAATTCCTCACTAGGACCCCCTATTACCTTCCCACTATTGGTGCCCTTGCTCAGCACTTCCCCTGGCCTCCAGGATTCTGAGACTTACCCTTGCGTGAATGTGCCCATTGCCCCTACTCCCAATCCCACCCCACCAGTGATTCAGTAGCTTAGTGTCTGTGCTGAAGCCTGGGACAGCTGGGCAGACAACTGGTAGGAGATCCCTTCACCTACCAACTGCTTTCTGCTCTCCTCCCCTTCTCCTCCCTCCTCCCCAGCCCCTCGCCACCTCTAGCAGCTGCAGCAGCCAAGACCAAGTCTTCAGAGGCCCAGACATGAGGGCACGGTTCATTCCATTCTCACCTCTTTGGGCTCCCAGTATACTGAATACAGGCCAAGCTCTAATATTCTTGGAGATCTCTGGAAGATTGCAGGGTCTCTTATCCCTCAATAAGGGGGAAGGGAAGCTGGGCGCAGTGGCTCATACCTGTAATCCCAGCACTTTGGGAGGCCAAGGCGGATATATCACTTTAGGTCAGGAGTTTGAGACCAGCCTGGCCAACATGGTGAAACCCTGTCTCTACTAAAAATACAAAAATTAGCCAGGTACAGTGGTGGGCGCCTGTAACGCCAGCTACTTGGGAGGCTAAGGCAGGAGAATTCCCTGAACCAGGGAGGCAGATGTTGCAGTGAGCCAAGATTGCGCCACTGCACTCCAGCCAGGGCAACAGAACGAGACTCCATCTTAAAAAATAATAATAAATAAACCAATAAGGAGCAAGGTGGTCTACCAACAAAATGACAGGCAGTGTGATATAGTGGACGCCCCGGCCCTTGGTGCCCTTAGTTCTGGGTGTGGACCTTTCACTAAATTGCTGTGTGACCGTGAGAAATCACCTCCCATCTCTGGCTTTCCTTAGCTATAAAAGAAAGAGACTGGAGCAGAAAGTCTCCAGAGAACTTTTAGGTTCCAAAGTAGTACAGTGACCCATAAAGTGGGAAACAGTCCTCTAAAATACCAAGCTATTAATAGTAAAATCAGATATAAATAATATGAATATAGTTAATAGCCAATGCGGTTCTCAATAGAAATGTTTCCCACAAGTGGCCAGGCGCAGTGGCTCATGCCTGTAATCCCAGCACTCTGGGAGGCCAAGGCAGGCGGATTACTTGAGGTCAGGAGTTCCAGACCAGCCTGACCAACACGGAGAAACCCTGTCTCTACTAAAAATACAAAATTAAGGCCGGGCACGGTGGCTCATACCTGTAATCTCAGCACTTTGGGAGGCCGAGGCAGGCAGATAACCTGAGGTCAAGAGATCAAGACCATCCTGGCCAACATGGTGAAACCCTGTCTCTACTAAAAATATAAAAAGTAGCTGGACATGGTAGTGGGCACCTGTAGTCCCAGCTGCTCTGGAGGCTGAGGCAGGAGAATCACTTGAACCCAGGAGGCAGACGTTGCAGTGAGCCAAGATCACGCCACTGCACTCCAACCTGGCGACAGAGTAAGACTCCGTCTCAAAAAAAAAAAAAAAAAAAAAAGCCAGGCATGGTGGCACATGCCTGTAATCCCAGCTACTCAGGAGGCTGAGGCAGGAGAGTCGCTTGAACCTGGGAGGCAGGGGTTACAGTGAGCTGAAATCGTGCCATTGCACTCTGCCTGGGCAACAAGAGGGAAACTCTCTCAAAAAAAAGAAAAAAAAAAGAAAAGTAAAAGTGTTTCCCACAAGGTGTGGCATTAAAAATACTACTACATTTCTCTATTTTCTCATGAAAGTTTGTTAGAAATGGTTAAATTATGACATTACCCTCTTGGCGTATGCTTTGTTTTCATTGCTACTAGGAAAGGACAACCCATTTCAATGCCTCTCCCTCCTGGACGGTGGAAAGGGCTGTGTCATATAGCAGGAAAGGGAGACTCAGCACAGGAGTGACTCCTATTGACCGGTGTTGGGAGCTAGGGTGATGGCCTAGGAGAGGCAAGACTGTTAACTTAGAGCTGGCCGGGATGGGCCAACAGTGCCTGGAACTCAGGGGAAGGGCACGGTGACCTTGGGCTGTCCACCTTCTACCCTTCCGGCACCCATACTGGCTCCCCCAACCTGTGACTGGGCTGGGAGGAGGTCTTGGTCCCTACCAATCCCTTAAGGAAGGGGATAGGGTTTGGGAAGGGGAGTCCTCCCTTCACCCCTGCCTCCCTGCTAGTTGTGAGAGAGGAAGCCGGAATCCCGCCTGCCGAAGCCAGGAATAATTCTGGCTGGGATCCCAGGCCCAGCAGGGGCGCTGAGTCACAGTAGAGGGCAGAGTGGAGAGTGGACAGGAGACCCTAGGCTTGTCCAGTCAGGGAAGCAGAGGCTGAGGGCTGGCCTTTTCTTGAGAACTACATTTAAGTTGCTGCAAGAAGGACAGTGGTCTGGATTTGATGGGGATAGATGGAAGGGGGATAGGACATATGAGTCCCTTTAGGGCTGGCTCAGGGGAGCTAGACTTTATTTTAAGGGATCTAGGTTCCAGGAGTTGAGAGGAGGCTATCTGGGGTCACCAAGGCTCCCACTTCTTCCCAAAGCTCTAACGCGGCCACCTTCTGCCGGCTGGGAGAGAGCTGTGTCTTCTGAGGCTGGAGATGGAATGCAGTGAGACCAGACAGCCTAGGTCCTCCCCCACTTCTCCTGACCTTGAGGTGTGGCTCCCACTCTCTCCCAGTGTCCTCAGGGTTAATAACTATGTGTCACCACGTGGAGAGTTAAGGAGCTGCTGAATTGGCTCTTGTGAAGGGAATCCCCTAAATGTCCCTCCTTTTGGTCACTGGCTCCCTCCCTCCCCCTTTAGGATATTCTGCTGTCTTCTTAGGCCATCCCTCCTTCCTCCACGCCTCTGCTTCTTCTGCTGTGTCCCCAGGCCCCACCCCTACATTTTTGTGACAACACAGGAATGACTTCTGGAGAGAGAGCCCAGGAAGAAGGAAAGTGGAGCTTGGCAGGAGACCTTGCTCGGGGCAGCTGGTGAGGAAGCCAGCCGCCCATTGTCCAGGACCCCAGTGCCCTGGCCTCTGGCCGCAGGCTTCTCCTGCCTCTGTACAATGCCACGTTGATACACCAAGCAGCTGTGACTCAGGCCTGGCCACCTGCCAGGCACAGCGCTTCTGCCGGAGTTGCGTCTGAACATGTCAACAGGCCTCCTATCCCTCTCTCAGCATCAGTTCTCCCCACTTCAGCCCCTCCCTCTGCCTGGAATTAAGACCTGGCTTTGTCTTAGGGGAGGACAGCTGGGAGCCTGGTGGCTCTGGAAGGGGATCTGAGGGGCCTCAGGCCCTGGGCGGATTTGGCGGGTGTCACGCCCAAGGGAAGTGTGTGGAAACAGAGCCATGCCTGCCGTGGGGCACGTGGCATCGTGAGGAAGTCAGGGTGTTCCATCCTGGGGCACCTACGGTGGGCTTTTGAGGTGTACAGTATTCAGAACTTTACAGGTTGGGGTTTGGGGAAGGCTCAAGAGGCTTCTAAGTCCCCGGAACAGCCGCCTCCGTCAGTTCCTCTCTTTAAGGTCTCTTTTCCAGAGGGATAGTGCCTCAAATGCCAGGGAGGGGAAGTCCCCACATCCTACCCTTACCTGAGAGTGGCCGCAGACCCACAGACTAGCCAAGAAACCAAGCAGTGGTTACTCTGGGGAGTGGGTGGGGGCTATCAAACCTCATGGCTGGCTGCACACAAAGGTGTGGGTATGTGTATATTTGAGGGTGGGTGGGAGTGGCAGTTCCACTAGGCCTCCGTGTCACTCTGCCTGGGGTATCTCCCAGCAATCGAGACAGAGGCAGACACACTTCCCAGGCTGTCTTGCTGGGTCTCTCTGTGTTACTCTCTGCAGTGTCTGTGTGCATCGTGCCATTTTCTATGTTTTGCACCAGTCTGCTGTGAGTGTCCTTGGGTGACCTCTGGGCAGGTTTTTCGTGCCTGAGCCTGCCCTTCTCCAGGCCTTAGTAAAAGTACAGGAGTTGGTTCAGGTGAAGGTTCCTCTAGAAGTCTTCCGCATGTAAACCGTCTAGTCTCAGGGTATTTGGGGGACACACAGAAAAAGCCCTGAGACCTGACAGGTAGAACACTGGCTGAAATCAGCAGAGCAGAGCTGAGACAGGCTCAAGCAGGGTAAGGGGTAGGGAGGTTTTGGGTGAATGGAGGGAGGGACAGAGGGAAGGAGGATATATTGCAGTAGGAGGAGTTGCTGGAACAAAAGGAGGGGTGGTAGGAACGTGCAGGCTGGCTTGGGGTGGCAGCAGGAGATGCCCCATCACGTGGCAGGAAATCAGCATGGGCAGAGGTCTAGGTGCCCAGGAGGGGCTGGGTGTGGCAATTCATGCCTGTAATCCCAGTCCTTTGGGAGCCCGAGGCAGGAGGATCATGTGAGGCCAGTGGTTTGAGACCAGCCTGGCCAATGTGGTGAACCCTGTCTCTACTAAAAATGCCAAAAATTAGCTGAGTGTGGTGGCACACGTGTGTAATCCCAGCTATTTGGGAGGCCGAGGCATGAGAATTGCTTGAACCCAAGGTGGAGGTTGCAGTGAGCCAAGATCGCACCACTGCACTCCAGCCTGGGCAGCAAAGCGAGACTGTCTCAAAAATTGTAATAGGTGCCGGACACGGTGGCTCACGCCTATGATCCCAGCACTTTGGGAGGCCGAGGAGGGTAGATCACCTGAGGTCGAGAGTTTAAGACCAGCCTGGCCAACATTGTGAAACCACATCTCTACTAAAAATACAAAAATTAGCCAGGCGTGGTGGCGCATGCCTGTAATCCCAGCTACTCGGGAGGTTGAGGCACGAAAATCGTTCAAACCTGGGAGGCGGAGGTTGAGTGCGCTGAGATCGCACCACTGCACTCCAGCCTGGGTGACAGAGCAAGACTCTATCTCAAAATAATAATAATAAAATGAAAAAATGTTTAATTAAAATTTAAAAAATTAGATGCCAGGAGGATATAGGAGAGCATTTGCCACCAGGGTGGACTCCGTGTACCCACCAAGCCACAGGGGGCGACGTTCACTGGGAGACAGGAAATGCCGGGGGGCGCAGAGACCCTCTGCTTTTCTGCTCCCTTCCTGTGTGCTGCCTGGAGATGGGGAACTCCGAGGGCTGGTGAGCAGGCCTGCTGGGGACTGGGGGGGTCCAAGGAGTCCCTGCAGGGCTGGGCCAGCTCCTCCACTCCCCTTTGTCTTTCCCTCCCACTTTTTCTTTTCTTTCTTTTTTTTCTTTTTTTTTTCTTTTCTTTTCTTTTCTTTTCTTCTTTTCTTTTCTTTTCTTTTTTCTTTTCTTCTCCTTTTGAGAGATCCACTTCTTATTTTCAGCCCCAGTGTCCCTCTTGCTTCTCTCCGAGACTGGGAGAGGAAATGGAAGCCTCTCCCTCCAGGCCTAGCACGTTGCTCCCAGCAACCGGGCCCAAACAGGCCTGTGGCTGGCCCTGGCTTCCATATCTGGCATCGGAGCTGGGCTGAGCAGGGTGACTCAGCGGGCGGGTCAGCGCCTGGCCCAGTGCCCACCCAGCCCCTTTGCTGCGCTGGTGACTTTCTTCCCCAAAACAGCCCCAAGGGCCCAGGCCTGCTGCAGCCCGGGAGCCAGGCTTCCTTCTCCCACCAACCACAGCCCCGCAGACCCCTGCCTTGGGTCACGCTTGCAAGTGCCAATTCTCATTTCCACCTTATTCTTTTCCTCTCTGCTCTCCTCCTCTCCCCATCCCCTCTTTTCCCTCTTTCTGAGATCAGATTTGCCAGTGATGGGAAGAGTTAGAAACAGGATGCCCAGCCCTTCTTGCCTCACGAGGCCGCTGGGATGCAGCCACTCCTGTGCTTGGGGAACCTGGAGGATGCAAGGGAAAGGACTGGCGCTCTCCTGGCACGGCACCCGGACTGGGGCAGGACGCAGGCGAAGCCAGGGTCTCCCCTGTGAGCACTAGAGGATTTCCCGGCCCCTGCCCGGGTATTGTGTGCCTGAGCATGAGTCACCTGAGGGGCCCAGGTTCCCACCCTTCCCAGCTCCTCTGGCCTACCCCACCCTGTCCTCCCTGCCAACCCAGCATGTGCCCAGCTTTCCTGATGCCAACCCCCAGTGGACTGGGCTGCACCACCACCCTGGGGCTGAATGCCTGGCCAGGGTCTACTTTGGTCCCTGCTAGGTCTGAGGACCCCTCCTAGGAAGGAAATGGCACTGGGGGTGGGGGGCAGGAGGACAAGGGAGGAGGGAGGAAAGATAATGGGCTCTACTGTACCCCTAGCCATCTCTTGGGGTGTGTGTGTGGCTCCCTGGCCACAGAGCTCCTGAGGTCTGAGTCATGAGCCCATGGGTGATAGTGGCTTCTTCCCCAAAGATGGGAGCTCCCCACGCCTAAGAAAACCACAAAGGTTCCTTCTCGCTTCCCTCTCTGTTCGTGGTTTCTCTCATCTTCAGGGTGTGTCTTAGTCCTTTAATCTCTCTTTGCAGTGCTAGTCAAAACCTCCAAGAGGGAAAGAGAAATAGCCCCCTTACTTTCCTTTTTTTTTTGAGACGGAGTCTCACTCTGTCACCCAGGCTAGAGTGCAGTGGCACAGTCTCAACTCACTACAACCTCCTCTGCCTCCCAAGCTCAAGCAATTCTCATGTCTCAGCCTCCCAAGTATCTGGGACTACAGATGTGACCCACCACACCCGGCTAATTTTTTTTTTTTTTGAGACAGAGTCTTGCTCTGTTGCCCAGGCTGGAGTGCAGTGGCACGGTTTCGGCTCAGTGCAACCTCCGCCTCCCGGGTTCAGGCGATTCTCCTGCCTCAGCCTCCCTAGCAGCTGGGACTACAGATGAGTACCAACATGCCCAGCTAATTTTTGTTTTTTTAGTAGAGGTGGGGTTTCACCATGTTGGCCAGGCTGGTCTTGAACTCCTGATCTCGTGATCTACCCGCCTCAGCCTCCCCAAATGCTGGAATTACAGACGTGAGCCACCACACCCGGCCAGCCCCCTTACTTTCTTTGGAGACCATCTACCGTGGCTTGTGCCAAAGTGGTACAGCATCGATTTCCAGCTCCCCTGTCTACTTGCTGTGGGACCCTGGATGTAGCTTTCCGTGCCTGTTTCCTCAATTACATAGGAATAGCACCCTCGCATAGGGTAGCTGTGAAGATGACATGAGTTAACATTGTAATATTTACAGCTGTGCTTGGTACCTAATAAGTTCTATAAAAGTGTTTGCTATTATATTACCACCACCACCACTTTTATAAGCAGCAGAAAGTGAAGAGGTTAGACTGAAGGAAAAACTGTGCTCATGAGCCCATAAGCTTGCAGGGCACAGGGACCAGGCATCTCTGTTTTCCTCAGTCAGTGTCTGCCAGGCACTGGCAAGGAAAGCCTGTTACCAGGGGGAACTCCTGGAATTCCTCCTGGCACCTAAGGAGGCTGGGGAGGCAGGACCAGGGAAGAGATGCCCTTGAGACATCTTCTGAAATCATCCATCGCCTTCCAGCTTCTTTCGGCTCAGGCTGGCTGGTCAGGGGAACGTTTTGGGCCAGAGTGTCTGCCCTCTTCCTCCTCCTGGCTTCTCTGTTCTTTCTGGAACTTGTGGCTTAGGAAGGCAGTGAGGTGGAGCGGGAACCCTAGATCAGCAGCCAGAATTGGCCGGAATGCTGCTGCTGGTTTGCAGTAACTGACACTGGGCCATTCACCTTCCTCCTCTGCACCTCAGTTTCCTCATCTATAACAGGGAGAGAGTTGAGCTGAACCAACTCTAAGCTCCTTCTAGTTCTCTAAATTCTGGGAGCCCCCAGAACAGCCAGCTGCAGCTGTTAGCCTTCAGGGTAGTGAGGCCCTTTCTGGGAAGCCCCAGCCCGCCTGGGAGTTGGCCCAAGGAGCTCGGAATCTAAGTCCGCCCCAGCCGCTTCACTTTACCAGCGGTTTTTCTTCATTCTCCCTCCTCCCCCTGTAGCTGCTTCAGCTTCGGAAAAGTTCTGAAGTCATGGAAAGTTGGGGCTGTGCTCCCAGCCAGGGGCTGGGCCGGATGGCAGCCAAAACCTGAGCTGGGTTTTGACTTTATTTTTAGCTTTTCTGACTGCGACAGAGGAGGGAATACATTCTCTGCTTCTGGAAGGGCCCCTTTTTTGTAGGAGACAGACACTGTTGCATTAAACAACTTGTTCTGAGGTGTGGCCAGAGGCCTGGGCTGAGCAAGTGTGCAGGCTTGGGGAGCTCCCTCTGGCTTTTCACGTCCTTCCCCTGCCCTTCTGGGTGTCACTTTATCCTCCTCCCTGCCTGGTAGAGGGAGGTGGTGGGGGGACTCCTTTTTCTGAACTCTCGTAAGCTGATGGCAGAACGCTGCCTGGTCTCGGCCTCCAGAGCCTCTGCGAGTCTAGCCTTTGCGCTCCCTCTTCAGAGTGAATTGCTGGGCCTCTTGGAGTTTAGGGCTTTTGTGGCAGGAGAAAAATGTTGGCAGGGCCGCCTTTCTCCTTTCCAGGATAGATTTTTTCCTCCTGCCCACGTTTGGTTTTCCTTTTTTCCATCTGCTGTGGTGGGCTTGTGCTTAAGCACTGATGAGTTACAGATGGCAACTGCAACCAGGTCCCTCGGATCTTTCCCTCTGCTCCCTGGGTCTACTGCTTTCTCTCACCCTATATTTGTGAAGGGATTGTAACGTCTAGACAGTTCTTGTGTTCTCCGGAGGTTTTTAAGAAAATAGGACTCAGGCTGGGCGCGGTGGCTCACGCCTGTAATCCCAGCACTTTGGGAGGCTGAGGCGGGTGGATCACCTGAAGTTGGGAGTTTGAGACCAGCCTGACCCACATGGAGAAACCCCATCTCTACTAAAATTACAAAATTAGCTGGGCGTGGTGGCACATGCCTGTACTCCCAGCTACTCGGGAGGCTGAGGCAGGAGAATCACTTAAACCAGGGAGGCAGAGGTTTTGGTGAGCCGAGAGTACGCCATTGCACTCCAGCCTGGGCAACAAGACCAAAACTCCATCTCAAAAAAAAAATTAAAGAAAGAAAGAAAATAGGACTCCTCTGTTTCTCTAGTCCACAAGCAAAAATCAGGGACCCAGAGAAGGTGAGAGAGGTGGCAGAGAGACAGCGCTGTTCCATTAATTATAGCTAAAGCTTTACCCACTTTGGGGAGCAGGGAGACTTAAAGCTGGGGCCCAGATGGACCTGGAGGCCTGGGAGCCACATCTGGAGCCAGATGCTGAGGTTGTGGTAGATGGGTAGGACTCAGCTTTCTCCCAGGGTGCGGATGAGGCAGGAGGGAGGGAAGCAGGGACCCCTCTGTTCGGTGCAGATCAGGGCACCCAGACTGGGTCCTGAGAAAGGAAAAGATCAATATTGTCTGTGGCTGTCCTTGTCCAAGGTCCCTCTGAGCTCTAACCAGACTTTCCTTCCCCACAGTCCCACATGTGTAAAAGGGACTAGGAGAGGCGACCAGAAGCACCTTTGGGGCTCAGACCAAGAAGCCTTAGGGAAATGTGGGACTCATGGCCACGAGCTTAGTTGTCGGGCTCTTTGGAGGGAGGAAGCTTGGCCAAAGGGAAGTGGGTGGAGTCCAGGAGAAGGCTAAGGCCCTGTGTGGGAAGGGGCAGGAGACAAAGGTACCCCTGTCTCTTTGGGAAAGAATGGGAGGAGAAAGAGGGAAAAGCATTCATATCATGGGGTAGAGCTCTGCCGTTGGCCCCAGGCACGTTCCTGAACCCTTAGTCATGGGAAGGGTGGAGAAGCAGGAATGGGGTTTTCAGGGACCTTGGGGAGGTGGGAGCCCAGCCTCAGAGGCAAGCAGATGCAAACCAACCTAATGCAAGGATGCCCTCTCCTGGTAGTTGCAGGAACAGCAGCGCCAGCCCCCATGGCTGACCTCTGGGGAGCCTGGCCCTGTCTAGGTATGAAGACTCCTTTTCTTAAACTCACTCTCCCCTCTCTTCTTTAGCAATACCAAGAAGGAGGGTGATCTGCTGGCTGCTCAGGCCCGGCTGAAGGACCTGGAGGCTCTGCTCAACTCCAAGGAGGCCGCACTGAGCACTGCTCTCAGTGAGAAGCGCACGCTGGAGGGCGAGCTGCATGATCTGCGGGGCCAGGTGGCCAAGGTGAGGCCGCCCTGCAGGACCCGGCCATGGCCTCACCTAACACATGTACACTCACTCTTCTACCTAGGCCCTCCCTCAGGAGGTGCCTGGTCTGACCTGTCACCTGATTTCAGAGCCATTCACCTGTCCTTGAGTCATTTCACCCACTGAGGCCACATTTTTTTTTCTTTTTGAGACAGAGTCTCGCCTGGTCACCAGGCTGGAATGCAGTGGTGCCATCTTGACTCACTGAAACCTCTGCCTCCCAGGTTCAAGCCATTCTCTTGCCTCAGCCTCCTGAGTAGCTGGGACTATAGGCACATACCACCACGCCCAGCTAATATTTATATTTTTAGTAGAGATAGGGTTTCACCATGTTGGTCAGGATGGTCTTGATCTCTTGACCTTGTGGTCTGCCTGCCTCAGCCTCCCAAAGTGTTGGGATTAAAGGTGTGAGCCACAACTCCCAGCCATGGCCACATCTTATCCTAATTTGGCCACCCATGGGATCTAGCACAGTGAATTTAAAATAATCCAGGCCAGGTGTGGTGGCTCATTCCTGTAATCCCAGCACTTTGGGAGGCCAAGGAGGCAGGATTGCTTGAGCCCAGGAGTTTGAGACCAGCCTGGGCAACACAGTGAGACCCCATCTCTAGAAAATAAAAATTTAAAGAAATTGGCTGGGCACAGTGGTGCACACCTATAGTCTCAGCTACTTGGGAGTCTGAGGCGGGAGGATGGCCTCAACCTGAGAGGTCGAGGATGCAGTGAGCTGTGATTGCACCACTGCACTCCAGCCTGGGTGACAGAGGGAAACCGTGTCTAGATAAATAAATACATAAAATAAAAGAATCTATAAGCCATTTCTACTTAACTTTGCAATGAACTGTAGGCAGCCCTAGATCCCTCCCAGTCTGGCCCTCCTATAGACAGCTTGTGACCTCTCTGGAGGAAAGGAGGAGTGCAGTGGATCATCTATTGAGACCATTATCAGAAGTGGATGGCTAATTACATATGGGACATGTGTTACTAATGCTTTCTGTATATATAGTGGCCTTTACTTTCAAAACACTCTTCTCCAATTTGTCATGTTAAAAGCTAGGAATTGGGCCAGGTGCGGTGGCTCACGCCTGTAATCCCAGCACTTTGGAAGGCAGAGGTGGGTGGATCACCTGGGGTTAGGAGTTCAAGACCAGCCTGGCGAAACCCCATCTCTACTAACAATACAAAAATTAGCTGGGTGTGGCGGCAGGCACCTGTAATCCCAGCTACTTGGGAGGTTGAGGCAGGAGAATCGCTTGAACCTGGGAGGTGGATGTTGCAGTGAGCCAAGATCGGGTCACTGTACTCTAGCCCAGGCGACAGAGTGAGACTCTGTCTCAGAAAAATAAAATAATAAATAAAAGCTAGGAATCAGAAGCAGTTTGTTCCTAATTTCACAGTCTCATCTGTTCACAGCAGGGCCAGGATTAGAGTCAGTGGCCAAGCTTCCATCCTGGGTGCTCTCCCTTCCCAGGCCCTGCCACCACAGTATAACAGGGAAAGACCCGGAGAAGCCAGCAGGTTGACCACCAGACCAAGGCTGGACCACCTTCCTCCTGGGTCTGATCTCCTGCCTCCCAGCTCTGCCCTTCCCCCAGCCCTTCCTGGTCAGCCTGTGCTTCCCTGCCTTCTTTTTCTTAGAACATAGAGAGACCTGTTCTCTTTATATTGTGCAGGCTGGTCTTGAACTCCTGGCCTCAAGAAATCCTCCTGCCTTAGCCTCTGAAAGTGCAGGGATTATAGGCATGAGCCACCACGCCTAGCCCAGCCTGTGCTTTCTTTTTGTTTTTGTTTTTGTTTTTGAAACAGAGTTTCACTCTTGTCGCCCAGGCTGGAGTGCAATGACGTGTTCTTGGCTCACTGCAACCTCCGCCTCCAGGGTTCAAGCAAGCAATTCTCCTGCCTCAGCCTCCTGAGTAGTTGGGATTACAGGTGCCTGCCACCATGCCTGGGTAATTTTTGTATTTTTAGTAGAGATGGGGTTTCACCATGTTGGTCAGATTGGTCTTGAACTCCTAACCTCAGGTGATCTGCCTGCCTCTGCCTCCCAAAGTGCTGGGATTGCAGGCGCCCGGTGGCCTGTGCGCTCGTAAATGAAAATCTAAGCATGGTGCTTCCTTGCTCAAACGTCCTCAGGTTCTTTTTGTGGTAAATAAGGGCATCTCTTCAGCCCTTGGCTACTGACCCAGCCACCTCTCCCATCCCTTCCCACCCCATACTTCAGACTTCAGCAGTACTGATCTTTCCAAAGACCCCAGAACACGTATGCCTTCTTTTTATTTATTTATTTTTATTTTTTATTTATTTCTTTTTATAGAGACGGGGTTGCAGCATGTTGGCCAGACTGGTCTCAAACTTCTGACCTCAGGTGATCTGCCTGTCTCGGCCTCCCAAAGAGCTAGGATTACAGGCATGAGCCACCACACCCAGCCCACGTATGGCTTCCTACCTCTGTGCCTGTACCTGCTTGTTTCTGCCCTTGAAGTCACGACAGTAACTCTCTGTAGGCCCCGCTAGCCTGCCTCTTAGGTCTTAGCCTCTTGGATGCCTTCCCAGAGGCCCCCACAACCACCCCAGGCATACTTTGGTTCCTTCTCTCATGTCGCCTCGATACTTTGCACATACCTCCTTTATAGCAGTTGCTATGTTGTGCCAGAGAAGGGAGTCCCGTGGCTATGTGGCTTACATCTTTTCTTTTTTTTTTTTTTTTTTGAGACAGAATCTCGCTGTGTCACCCAGGCTGGAGTGCATCTGTGCAATCTCAGCTCATTGCAACCTCTGCCTCCTAGGTTCAAGTGATTCTCATGCCTCAGCCTGCTGAGTAGCTGGGACTACAGGCATGTGCCACCAAGCCCAGCTACCTTTTTGTATTAGACATAGCTTTTCTTTCTTAGCACAGTACCTACCGAGAGGGAGTGAGTGGATGCCTTGACCTCTGCAGCCATCCAAGGCCCTCCTTCCCTGGACCTGTTTCCACATGTATAAAGGGGTGCACGGACAGCAGCCCACTTCTCAGCTTCCTTCCAGTCCTTGTGTTCTGTGACCCCTTTTCCTGACCTCTGCATGCCTCCTCACAGCTTGAGGCAGCCCTAGGTGAGGCCAAGAAGCAACTTCAGGATGAGATGCTGCGGCGGGTGGATGCTGAGAACAGGCTGCAGACCCTTAAGGAGGAACTGGACTTCCAGAAGAACATCTACAGCGAGGTGGGGACTGTGCTTTGCAGGCCAGAGATGGGGCTGGGTGATGACAGACTCGGGCTGGGGGGACCAGCTGTGTGCAGAGCTCACCTTCCTGAGTCCCTTGCCCTAGTAGACAGGGAGTTGGGGGTGGCCAGCACCCAGCTCCCAGGTTAAAGTGGGGCTGGCAGTGGCTCATGGGGTACAGCTGGGCAGGGAGCCCGGCCCTGGGGTCTTGATCTCCCAGGAACTAATCTTGGTTTCTGGGTCCTTGCTCCCACCCTTCCAGGAGCTGCGTGAGACCAAGCGCCGCCATGAGACCCGACTGGTGGAGATCGACAATGGGAAGCAGCGCGAGTTTGAGAGCCGGCTGGCGGACGCCCTGCAGGAACTGAGGGCCCAGCATGAGGACCAGGTGGAGCAGTACAAGAAGGAGCTGGAGAAGACTTATTCCGCCAAGGTGCTTGCTCTCCCCTGGTTCCCTCACTGCCTCAGCCCGCAGCAGCCCTACCCTTGCCCACACTGGGCTGTTCCTCCAGGGGGATCAGGCAGATGGTGGCAGGGAGCTCAGGGCGGCCCAGGACCCGAGGCTGTGGCAGTGATGCCCAGCTCAGGCCTGTCCCTCCACCCTCCTGGTCATCACAGTCCTACCCTTGTGTCCTCCCCTCCAGCTGGACAATGCCCGGCAGTCTGCTGAGAGGAACAGCAACCTGGTGGGGGCCGCCCACGAGGAGCTGCAGCAGTCGCGCATCCGCATCGACAGCCTGTCCGCCCAGCTCAGCCAGCTCCAGAAGCAGGTGATACCTCACCCCACCCCTCCCTCCAAGGGCCTGGAGTCTGGGCAGGATGCAGGCTGGAAGCTCGGGGCCGGGTTAGGGGGGTGTTCCTGGGGAGGACAGGGATGAAACATGTCCCCAGGACCACGGAGAAGGGTCGCAGGATGTGGAGTCAGATGGCTTGTGTGCTGCTTCTGTACCCTCTTACCTTGCCTTGACTTCTCAGGGCTTTGATTTTCACATGCGGAAATGGACGCTGTTCTTAATCTCCCTAACTTAGAGTTTCCATAAGACTCTGCAATGTGAGGTGTTAAAAGCATCAGTATTATTCTAGCTGGCTGTGCCATTTGTGATGGAAGAAAAAGGGTCTAGCCTCAGAATGAGAGATTTCAGTTAGACAAGGGGACAAGGGGAAGGACTTCCCAGTTGCCAGCCAAGACTATGTTTAGAGCTTGTGATGGGCTCTGGGGAAGCCTCTGATTGCAGATCCTAGAGAGGGTAGCCAGGTGTCTCCTACACCGACCCATGTCCCTCCTCCTCCATACTTGGGGCCCTTGGGAGCTCACCAAACCCCCCACCACCTCTTCCCCAGCTGGCAGCCAAGGAGGCGAAGCTTCGAGACCTGGAGGACTCGCTGGCCCGTGAGCGGGATACCAGCCGGCGGCTGCTGGCGGAAAAGGAGCGGGAGATGGCCGAGATGCGGGCAAGGATGCAGCAGCAGCTGGATGAGTACCAGGAGCTGCTGGACATCAAGCTGGCTCTGGACATGGAAATCCATGCCTACCGCAAGCTCCTGGAGGGCGAGGAGGAGAGGTGAGCTGGGGAGACGTCAGGGAAGTGGTGGCGGTGGCCTCTGGCCAGCGACTGGCCCTGACTAGACCTCACTTGGCCTCCCTCTCCCTAGGCTACGCCTGTCCCCCAGCCCCACCTCGCAGCGCAGCCGCGGCCGTGCTTCCTCCCACTCGTCCCAGACACAGGGTACGGGCAGCGTCACCAAAAAGCGCAAGCTGGAGTCCACCGAGAGCCGCAGCAGCTTCTCGCAGCACGCACGCACTAGCGGGCGCGTGGCCGTGGAGGAGGTGGATGAGGATGGCAAGTTTGTCCGGCTGCGCAACAAGTCCAATGAGGTAGGCTCCTGGTCAGGGTCTCCGGGGATACGGCTGCATCAGGGAGACAGTGGCAGACAGAGGGATGACGTGTGGAGAGGGGAAACAGCCCTCCCCTCAGAGGGTGGACCAGGGTGAGCCTGTACATCACCTCCTCCACACTCTAGTTCCAGGCCTGGCTCCTGGACTCTTTGGCTGTGAGATCTTGAAAAGGTTATTTAACCTTTCAGAGTGTCAGTTTCTTCATCTGTAAAGTGGGATGAATAATGATCCCTAAGTCTTTGAGTCGTCAGCAAGATGACAGATAGTGCATCCATGTGCCTGGTGCTGCGTACGTGTCCACAGATCATGGCTATTATCCCCAGGGGGAAGGGCAGGGACAGGGGTGGGTGTAGATGGAAAGAGAGGCCGATATACACCCAAGAGCCTGGGTGAGCCTCCCCCACCTTCCTCTTCCCTATCTTCCCGGCAGGACCAGTCCATGGGCAATTGGCAGATCAAGCGCCAGAATGGAGATGATCCCTTGCTGACTTACCGCTTCCCACCAAAGTTCACCCTGAAGGCTGGGCAAGTGGTGACGGTGAGTGGCAGGGCGCTTGGGACTCTGGGGAGGCCTTGGGTGGCGATGGGAGTGCCGGAGTAAGTGTCCTTTTCTAATCCCTCCTCTCCAGATCTGGGCTGCAGGAGCTGGGGCCACCCATAGTCCCCCTACCGACCTGGTGTGGAAGGCACAGAACACCTGGGGCTGCGGGAACAGCCTGCGCACGGCTCTCATCAACTCCACTGGGGAAGTAAGTATGCCTGGGCCAGGCTGCTTCCTAGACGAGGCTCCCCCTAGTGGCCAACATCGGAGCCAGCTGCCCCCAACCCAAGTTTACCAGTTCGGGGCCCCTTTCTAGCGCTCTCTGGTGCAGGCCCCAGACTTCCCCAGCCAGTTGGCAAACCAAAAGATGCTTCCCCAACAGCACTCGGGGTGGAAGTTAGACAGTGAGTGAGGGTTGCTAAAGGCAGAGTCACACTCCTACCCGGAGAGCTTGACAGTGTCCCCCTGGGGTGGAAATGAGTTCCTTAGCTCTGTCATCGCAGACAGCAGAGTAAGCAGCAGGCTGGACAAAGGGCAGCCACAAGGAAAGCTGCAGGTGGTCACTGGGGTAGACATGCTGCACACCCCTTCCCTGGCCCTGACCCTCGGGCCCGGTCCCGTGTCCCTGCCAGGAGGTGGCCATGCGCAAGCTGGTGCGCTCAGTGACTGTGGTTGAGGACGACGAGGATGAGGATGGAGATGACCTGCTCCATCACCACCACGTGAGTGGCAGCCGCCGCTGAGGCCGAGCCTGTACTGGGACCACCCAGCCAGGCCTGGGGGCAGCCTCTCCCCAGCCTTCCGTGCCAAAAATCTTTTCATTAAAGAATGTTTTGGAACTTCACTCGCTGGCCTGGCCTTTCTTCTCTCTCCTCCCTATACCTTGAACAGGGAGCCCAGATGTCTGGGTGCCCTACTCTGGTAAGGAAGGGAGTGGGAACTTTCTGATGCCATGGAATATTCCTGTGGGAGCAGTGGACAAGGGTCTGGATTTGTCTCCTGGGAAGGGGACGGGAGGATAGACGTGGGGCATGCCCGCCCTGCCTCTCTCCCCCACGCCTGTTGCATGCATATCCTCTCATTTCCCTCATTTTTCCTTCGAGAATGTTCTCTCTCATTCCTGCCCCCCCTCCAATTAATAGTGCATGCCTGCTGCCCTATAAGCATGCTCCCTTTCTCTCTTCTTTTCCTCTTAAGCTCAGAGTAGCTAGAACAGAGTCAGAGTCACTGCTCTGGTTCTCTGTCCCCAAGTCTTCCTGAGCCTTCTCCTATTTCTCGTCTTCCCTCCCCTTCTCCCAGCCCCTGGCCTCCCAAACCCCTGTTGCCCGCTGGCTCCTTGGGCACAGAACCCCACCTTCCTGCCTGGTGGCTGGAGCCTGCAAGACCCCAGAGCCTGGGCGTTGGGCCTGAGTGGTCAGTCCCAGACTCGCCGTCCCGCCTGAGCCTTGTCTCCCTCCCCAGGGCTCCCACTGCAGCAGCTCGGGGGACCCCGCTGAGTACAACCTGCGCTCGCGCACCGTGCTGTGCGGGACCTGCGGGCAGCCTGCCGACAAGGCATCTGCCAGCAGCTCAGGAGCCCAGGTGGGCGGATCCATCTCCTCTGGCTCTTCTGCCTCCAGTGTCACGGTCACTCGCAGCTACCGCAGTGTGGGGGGCAGTGGGGGTGGCAGCTTCGGGGACAACCTGGTCACCCGCTCCTACCTCCTGGGCAACTCCAGACCCCGAACCCAGGTGAGTTGTCTCTGCTTTGTCTCCAAAGCCCTGCCGGCGGGTCCCTGGTCATCGAGGGGTAGGATGAGGCGGCGTTGCAGGGGGGAGAGCCTGCCTTCTCTTCCGCAGCCCGGGGGAGTGGGAGCCTCCTCCCCACAGCCTGAGGCCTAGACCGCCCACCCCTGCATCCTGCCCCTCTTGTCTGAGCCCCAGACTGGAGGGCAGGGGCAGGGCTGGAGTATGAGGGATAGGGGAGACACTATCTCCCTTCTAGGGACCATGGGAGGGAGGGTGCAGGTCCAGGCCCTGCTGCTCACACCTCTCTCCTCTCTCTTCTCTCTTAGAGCCCCCAGAACTGCACCATCATGTAATCTGGGACCTGCCAGGCAGGGGTGGGGGTGGAGGCTTCCTGCTTCCTCCTCACCTCATGCCCACCCCTTGCCCTGCACCTCATGGGAGGGGGCTTGAAGCCAAAGAAGAATATGCCTTTGGTTTTTTTCTTCTGTATTTTTTTTTCTAAGAGAAGATATTTTCTACAGTGGTTTTATACTGAAGGAAAAACACAAGCAAAAAAAAAAAAAGCATCTATCTCAATCCTAATTTCTCCTCCCTTCCTTTCCCCTGCTTCCAGGAAACTCCACATCTGCCTTAAAACCAAAGAGGGCTTCCTCTAGAAGCCAAGGGAAAGGGGTGCTTTTGTAGAGGCTAGTTTCTGCTTTCCCACCCTGGCTGCCGCCCCCACCCCGGGGACCCCGTGACATGGTGCCTGAGAGGCAGGCATAGAGGCTTCTCCGCCAGCCTCCTCTGGATGGCAGGCCCACTGCCAGGCCAGCCTCCGAGAGGGAGAGAGAGGGAGAAGAGAGAGGATGGCTTGAGCTGGCCCCTGGCCCTGGCCTCCCGTGATTCCACTACACCTGGCTGAGGTTCCTCTGCCTGCCCCGCCCCCAGTCCCCACCCTGCCCCCAACCCCGGGGTGATTCTATTCTCCCAGGTACCAGCTGCGCTTGCTTTTCTGTATTTTATTTAGACAAGAGATGGGAATGAGGTGGGAGGTAGAAGAAGGGAGGAGAAAGGTGAGTTTGAGCTGCCTTCCCTAGCTTTAGAGCCTAGGTGGGCTCTGTGCAGTCACTGGAGGTTGAAGCCAAGTGGGGTGCTGGGAGGAGGGAGAGGGAGCTCACTGGAAGGGGTGAGAGCCTGCTGGCGCCCACCGTGAAGAAGGAAGGCAAGAGACGGGATAGAGGGCTGTGGCAGTGGTTTTGGCGAACACTAAAGAACCCTTGCCTCCCCATTTCCCATCTGCACCCCTTCTCTCCTCCCCAAATCAATACACTAGTTATTTCTACCCCGGCTGCTGTGGTGTCTTTGTTGGTGGACGTCGCTTTGTGTACTGAGGAGCAGATTCGCAGACGTGCATGCAGACGAGGCATGCACGCACGCGCACACACACACGGCACCACATACATACACACACACACGGCACCACACACACACACATGGCACCACACACACACGGCACCACACACACACATGGCACCACACACACACACACACGGCACCACACACACACACGTGGCACCACATACATATACACACACACACGGCACCACACACACACGGCACCACACACACACACACACACACGGCACCACATACATACACACAGCACCCCACACACACACAGCGCCACACACACACACGGCAACACACACACACAGCGCCACACGGTCACTGCATCCTCCTGCTCATTGCTGCCCAGCCCTTCGCTGCTCCAGAGGAAACAATTAGAGATCAGAGTACTTTGGGTGCACATCTGGGCACTCAGTGGTAGCTGAGGAGAAAAGCTTTGATACAAGCATCACCACCTGCTGTGTGGCTCTCTCCCAGTGGAAGTCCTTCAGAGACGCAGAGCCTGAAGAAGGGCGTCTGCTAACTAACTGCCCCTGTCCACCAGAGTTACTGAGTGCTTTCTCCATGCTGGGCCCTGAGTGAAGCATGAATATAAGACATATGATATAGACCCAGTCTGAGGATGGTGACCTATCAGGATGTAGGGACAAGGACACCCCAGGGAGGAGGGAACAGAAGCTGCAGGAGAGGGCAGAGGAAAGGAGCAGTTAATGTCCCTTTGTGCCACGTTGTGCTCAGTTTGGGGGACTGGTAAATGAACAAGATGTCCAGTGTCCTCAGGGAAAGTACACCCCAGTGGGAGTCAGAAAATAGACTGCAGACAAAGGGAGGTGTCCGGACAAGTAGCCTCAGAGGGTGCTGTAAGCTGGGGGCCAGACTGAGGGAGGGGCCCCAAACAGGGAAAATGAGCTATACAAGCCAGCCTTTCTCTGGCCCTTCCTAGTTTCCAAAGCATTTCTGCAGCATCTCATTTGGCCTTCATACTGTCTTGAGAGGTAGATATTGGCTCCTAGGCCACTGGAACTCAGGCCTCTCAGCTCGAAGGTGGCACAGATCCCAAGATTCTGGAAGTTTATTTATGTTCCCTGGGCAGAGCTGAGTCTGCAGTCAAGAGTCAGTGAGAAAAGGGCATGTCTGGCTAGGATCATGGGAAAACGTGAGAAAGCAAAATTACTGAGAGCAGAAGGGCCCTGAGGTCATGCTGGACACTCCTGATTCCACCATGGGCTGAGACCCCACAGTGTCCTTGGGGAATGGAGGTTCAGAGGAAGGAGGTAGGCTGGGCGCGGTGGCTCACGCCTGTAATCCCAGCACTTTGGGAGGCCGAGGCGGGTGGATCACAAGGTCAGGAACTGGAGACCATCCGGGCTAACATGATGAAACCCCATCTCTACTAAAAATACAAAAACTTAGCTGGGCGTAGTGGCACGCACCTATAGTCCTGGCTACTCGGAAGGCTGAGGCAGGAGAATCACTTGAATCTGGGAGGCAGAGGTTGTAGTGAGCCAAGATCGTGCCACTGCACTCCACCTGGGCGGCAGAGCAAGACTGCGTGTCAAAAGAAAAAAAAAAGGAAGGTTTGAGGAAGGGGTCCCTGTTTGGGTTGGGCAGTTTCAAGGAAGGAAACCTTTCCTTTCCTAGGCCTCAGCAAAGACCCTGAGGCCCCACAGATACAGAGTCTTAGATGTCAGCGAAGGAGTCGCGTGTCTCAAAGCGAGGACACCCTCCTGCACTTCCTGTGCCGGGAACGTGGGGGCGCCAGAGCCCCATCATGGCCGGTGAGGCGCCCGCACATCCTGGGTGGGGGTCCTTCGCTGCTCGCTGAACCCTGGTGGGCTGACTGCGTGGGCACTGTGGGCTGGGGAACACTGGGAGCAGCAGGCGACGTTGCCAGCTCTTGAGGAGGAGGGCTGAGGGCATAGGGTCCCACGCAAATCCTGCCCTACAATCTGGCAGCGCGGCGAGAGCGGCAGCCGGGGACTCAGCAGTTAAGGCGTCCGCACACGTGGTCACCTCACATGATGCTCACAGCACAAGTCAGCACCCAGCAGCCACATTTCATTATGTAAAAAAAAAAAAAAAAAAAAAATTGTTGTTAAAATGTAATACATGCTTGGCCTTGCGCGGTGGCGCGCAAGCCTGTAGTCCCAGCGACTCCTGGCCTGAGGCGGGAGGATGGTTTGAGCCCAGGAGTTCGAGGACAGCCTGGGCAACAACAACAACAAAAACTACATATCATATAGTAAATTTCAAAACACAGGTAAGGGCCACGCGCGGTGGCTCACGCCTCTAATCCCAGCACTTTGGGAGGCTGAGACCGGCGGATCACCTGAGGTCAGGAACTGGAGATCAGCCTGTCCAAGTGGCAAATCCCCATCTCTACTAAAA
>CAUYLG010046955.1:0-10563 GCA_963573385.1 Cacajao melanocephalus | reverse complement strand
GTTAATTTTCTATCTCGTTGATCTGTATTCTAGCCTGGGCAATAGAACAAGAATCCCGTTCTCTCTCCCTCTTTCTCTTCCTCTTTCTCTCTTACATTCTTTTTTTTCTTTCTTTCACTCTCACTTTCTTTCCTCTCTTTTTCTTTCTTTCAAAAATATAAAAAAAAAAATACTAGACAAGGAAGTCACATTCAAAAAGTACATCAGAATCTGTGGTATCTTTAGGCTTATCATTGTAAGTGTCAGTTGTCATTGAACTGTTGATTTATAAAAGAGCAGGTTAATAGAGAATTCCCCTTGCTAGAAAATTGGATAAACCAACTGTTCTATATTTTGAGTGTAGGTCCACCATTGTTCATAATCATGTAAAATTTTGGATTATATGTAGCTTATTCAGTTTATCTTCTGCCTGTATGCTGGAAGGAAGTTTTTAACCGCTTCATCTCTGAGCTCACTTTAAAAAAAAAAAAATAAGCTGTGGAACTCAGCACTTCTCTTTGAATAATGTGGCAACATTGTCTTCTATTCTTCTGAAGCCATGTGAGATAGGGCCCAGTGGGATAAATGTGTCTACACATGACAAAAACAAGCTGAAAAGAGGATAGATGCACATATATTTAAAACCTTCAAAGTTCTTTAGAGTACATTTTCTTTTCTTTCTTTTTTTTTTTTTGGAAACAGTTTTACTCTGTCACCCAGGCCGGAGTGCAATGGTGTGATCTCGGCTTATTGCAACCTCTGCCTCCCAGGTTTAAGCAATTTTTCGTGCCTCAGCCTTCCAAGTAGCTGGAATTACAGGCGTGTGCTGCCATGCGCAACTAATTTTTGTATTTTCAGTAGAGATGAGGTTTCGCCATGTTGGCCAGGCTGGTCTTGAATTTGGGGGCCCAAGTGATCCTCCTACCTCAGCCTCTCAGAGTGCTGGGATTACAGGCATGCGCCACTGCACCTGGCCTAGAATACATTTTCTAACTTTGGATATTCATGTACACACATATGTGTGTCTAGTGCATGTGATTAAGAAAAAGGGACTCTTCTGGAAAGATAGTTGGCAATGGGGAGAATTGTCTAGTGGGATGTACTTAGCATCATATCTTATTAAAATTCTTCTGTAAGGGCTTTGCTATTTCTTGTAATCTTATTTTAACATTAAACTGATTTGATTTGGACATTTCTATATTTTTTCCTTTTATAAAATTTTTAAATAGTTATTACAAAGGTTAAGACTAATGAAAATTGTTTCCACTCTAACTCACCTTCGGTTAATATACAAAGAATATGTAATTGACAACATTGTAACTACAATTAGAGGACAGATATTCTCAAATGATGAAAATCCAGTATATAGAATGAAGTTAATTTCTCCCAAACTTCCCTACCTGTAGCATCCAAGGCCTGGGTTTGCTTTTGCTTCGAAGAGTGGAGGAGGCTGGGCACAGTAGCTCATGCCTATAATGCCAGCACTTTGGGAGGCCAACATAGTGAGGCCCAGGAGTTTGAGACCTGCCTAGGCAACATAGTGAGACCCCCATCTCTACCAAAAAAAAAAAAAAAAAAAAAAATTAGCTGGGTGTGGTGGCATGCGCGTTTAGTCCCATCTACTTGAGAGGCTGAGGTGGGAAGATCACTGGAGCCCCGGAGTTGAGGCTGCAGGAAGCCCACATAGTGCCACTGCACTCCAGCCTGGTCAACAGAATGAGACTCTTTAAAAAAAGAAAAAAAACAAAAAAAGAGCAGAGGAGATTGTAATATGGACAAAATATTGAGCTCTTTTCATGGTATTCACAGCTCAGGAATAGTTCAGGAATAGTGTCCTTGCAATGCAAGGAGTATTCCGCTTTGTAAACTGCAGCCTGAATTAAGGGGAAAATCTCAGCCTATTCCTTTCTCTGAATCATTATTACAGGGAAACAGAGTTTAAGCGCCTAATGAAGTATCAAATCTCTTTTCACTGTACAATTTAGGATAATTGACTAAGAACTGGTTTTCTTCACAGAGATCCCTAGGCCAGCATTCCCAAACTGTTAATTAGGTGGCCTATGGAAAAGGTGTTCTGTACTTAAATACTATTTGGAAAGAGTTAAACATCGTTCTTTTCTGCAACACTTCTCAAACTAATATGCTTATAATGTGTCTTCTGACTGTCCACAGAATTTCCCAAACACATCTGAGCACATATTGTCTGTCCCATTTCTGCCCACTCTTGACCTCAGCAGCCCCTAGCATATATACCACTCACAGGGTAATTGTGAGGTTTTAGGAAATGCTGCTGTTCAGTACACAAACTTGCTAGATAAAATGGACCCAACTTGGATAGTCTTGAAAAATATTTAACTTACTGAGACAGATGTGGAAGTCCATTGCCCTTCCAGTTCTGGGATGATTGATCATGATCACAGAGAGCTTGATTGAGAATAAAGTAGAAACCAAGTTTTAGTGGATTTTATTTACAGTGCACTAGAAGAGTAAAAACAACTAACATTCATTACTATACTTGGGCAGAGTAGGCTGCCTTGAGAGGAGTCTTTTTAAAAAATCTGAAGATTATGAACCCTGATTAGTGAATTAGCAAACACTTCATATGGTTAGGTGTTAGGATTAGATTTTAACACTTCAGTGCAAATTCTTCACACTTTTGTCATGTGAATGCAGTTTGAGAATACATTTCAATTAGCTCTGTAAGTTGTTGAATTATCTTTTATTCTTGAACTGGTGGAATAGACATATTAGTTGCATCAATTATCTCTGTCTTTTTTCTTCTTTTTTTTTATTATACTTTAAGTTCTGGGGTACATGTAGAGATCATGCAGGATCGTTACATAGGTATACACATGCCATGGTGGTTTGCTGCATCCATCCCCCCGTCACCTACATTAGGTATTTCTCCTAATTATCTCTTAACTCTCCAGTATTTCTCTAAATATTTGCTCTCCAGTATTTTTCTAAGATATTCCTTTAGGTGACTCTGCAGAGGTCACAAAAATGAATTGTCATCTATGAATTCTTTATGAAAACAAAAGGATTCTTTGAGACAACAAAGTGATTTAACTGATTTTTCGAGACAACAAAGTTTTGTTTCTCTGGAACCTAAATAAGCAGGATGCTTACACAGTTTCTTGACATATTACATATTCCTTTCTTGAGAAAAATGTGAAAGATAAATAGGTGGCCATATATTATGAAATTATTAATATGGAAAACAAACATTGAGGACATCTCATTAAGTCAGGGTAGATTTAGTCCAACTTCATAGACTTTCTAATACTCTATACTAAACAAGCTTGTGCACCCTGCAGCCTGCGGGCTGTATGAGGCCTAACACAAGTTTGTGAACCTTCTTGAAACACTGAGTTTTTTTTTTTTGCAGTTTTTTTTTAAAGGTCATCAGCTATTGTTAGTGTTAGTTTTATGCGTGGCCTAAGGCAATTCTTCTTCCAGTGTGGCCTAGGGAAACCAAAAGATTGGACATCCCTGCTCTACAAGACAACGGTTGGTGTTCCAAATATTAGGATACAAGTTTCATAGCTGCCAGAAAAATTAAATAACAATGGCTTAACACAGCTTAAATTTGTTTCTCTCTCATATAACAGTCCAAACATAAATAGTCTAGGACTGATAATATAGTTCTGTGGAGCCCTTGGGCCTTATTCTTTCCTGTCTTTCTCCTTAAGTGGTTTCCATCTCATGATCTAAGATGCCTGCAGTACTACTTGCCAGTACATTCTCCTTCCAGGTAGCAGGACAGAGTAAAAGAGAAGAAGAGGCACTTTTTCTAAGGGTACAGCTTGAAAGTTGTATATGCCTTTTCTATTCAAATTCCATTGGTCAGAACCTTGTTACACAAGTGACACTGAAAAATGTAGTCCTTGAAATTTCACAGAACATTCATAAAAATTGATCGTGTAATAAGACTTAAAGGACACCTCAAAGAGTCATATCAGATATGTCCTGCTGAAACTTCTATTGTGGTAAAAGACACACATACACACACATGTGTGTATGTATATATTAAAACATATGTATCTATAGAGAGAATATGTGAATGTAAAGGTAGTTAGCAGGCTGGTGTTATTAATTATTCTGATATGCTTTTCCAAATGCTGAAGTGTTTTCTATGTTTTCACAAAAATAATAGATTGTACTTTATAGAAATTCATTTTTAAGTACATTGTATTCTAGTTCTCTGTAAATTAATAACTTATGGGTCTAAGAATTTACAGTATATGAAGCATTCAGTTCCCCAGGGTGTCTGAATGTATACTGAGTTTTTAAATTAGTGATATATATGTGTCTATATGCATATATAGGTACATAATGAGCTAATATGATTTGACATGCAGATACTTGATGTACAGACTTTACCAAAAATAAATGTAATAACAAAGTAATGGTTTATTAAAACGAGTACTTTTGATTACGGTTGTTTTCCGTGAAAGGGAAAAATGATGACTTAATGATGCAGTGGTCCACTTAAATTGCCGTATGATCTAGGAGATTTTAGGTCTTGTTCCCAAATTCTCAGTGTTAAAATTGTAAAGGTAATTAGTGTACTTATCTTATTGAAATAGAGGAAAATATGTATGTTCAGCTATGTCCATTCATTTTTTTAAAATCTCATATTTTTTGTATGTAAACACATGCCTAGGAATTAGTTCCATTTGGCATAATAATTTTTATGGAGAGTTCCAAATAAAATTAAATTTAGGAAATTTTAATTGCACCAATCGATTGATTGATTGGTTGAGATGGGGTTTCACTGTGTTGCCAGGCTGGTCTCAATCTCCTGTGCTCAAGTGATTCTCCCACCTCAGCCTAGTAGCTGGGACTACAGGCATGCAAGTGCATGCCTGGCCTAAGTGCATATAAAAATAATATTTTCCATTTGAGAAGTTTTATAGTTTAACAAGTACCTTTTCATGTAGATGTTATCATTTGATAGTATCTTAAGTATGTTTTAAATGATTCTTATTTTCTGATCTTTTCAGGTTAATTTCTCTTTAGGCTTAAGCTAAGCTAGATTTTACATACTTTGACATGCATTTTTTGTTAACACTGCATGAACAGCAAAGACATGCATTTTGTCATTCATTTCAAAGTATTAGAATTCTCTCATTCACAGCTTAATTCCTAGATACAATATTTTTAAAGTTCTGTTTTGGTTGTTGATTTTAATTTATTGCTGTATACTTTGTGTACACAGTCTGTATTCCATTGATTTGGGAAGATAATTGAAGTGTCTTTTTTTTCTTAGATTCATTCTTAAATCAGCTCTGTTCATTTTCTTATTCAAACCTTTAAAATTCTTCATTACAATGATTACATACATTTTTACAGCTAGTATTTTGTTTTTCTCTTAAGCTTATTCGTGCTTCGTATTTCTACTATTTTCCCATGTCTGTCAAAGGCTATTTATTGTGACTGTTTAAAGTTCTTTTTTCGATTAGTTCTGCTTTTTCTTTCGTGAGATTATTTCTTGTCAAAATCTGTTTACCTTTCCCATATTAATACTTCTCAAATATCTCTTTAATTTTTCCCATTTGTTAATCTTCTATAATCCTGAAATGCTGGTACATTTAGAGAGTGAGAGATGGACATACACTGAGCTCAACCATACTTAGCGTTTTTCTCACATGTGGCTCTCTCCTGTTTTGTAGGGACACTTGTCCATAGGCACTGCTTACATAAGTAGGGCATCTCCCTCTCTTTTATCTTGTTTTAGTCTGATATCTCACTGTCACTGTTGATTAGATTCTACACTAAAGTAGTGGTAGCATAGGCAATAATCTGCATAAGAAAATTCAACCTAGTAAAAAGTATACCCAAGTAGAATTTTTAACCGTAGTTTATAGTTCCCATCAGTGAGTAGACTCTGGCTTTCATGTGCTCTTTTCATCCCTAAAAATGGTCTACCATTATCTATATCTTCAAGTGTTGTTGAACTAGTATTTGAGATCCAGCAATGTTTATATTACCTTAGCGTCATCTGTAGAGTGGGATTCATAGGAAGAAGCCAACATACCAGCAGATGGCGCTAGTCTTTTAACTTTTCAGAAACCAAAACCCTTATCTTATTTCTAAAGGTAGTAGCTGTAAATGATTAAATTTCTTTGGAAATCTCAGAGCATCTTAGGGTATTAAAGTAGTTTTATGAAGAGATAAGGGAACAAGTTTATCTTTAACAATTTCTGTCTCTTCATGCCTCAAATTAGGCTATTCTGGTTACAGTATATTTAAAAAACCTTTTCTGTTAGAAATATAACTGACTTTTAAAGTATTGTGATCTAAAACAGCTACTATTTTGTGTCTTGATCTATAACAGCTTATTGTGTCTTGGGTACTATGCTGAGTGTTTTATGTATGTAATGTTGGGATAGGACCAGGATAGTTTCTCCAATGATAAGTTTTAACTTAATAGGTTTATAAGAATTGTATATTACTATTAATTCTTCAAAACAAAAATTATACTCAAATAACAGTAAATTCCATTAAAATCATGGGAGGCTGGGTGTGGTGGCTCACACCTGTAATCCCAGTATTTTGGGAGGCTGAAGCAGGCAGATCATGAGGTCAGGAGTTCAAGACCAGGCTGGCCGACATAGTGAAACCCCATCTCTACTAAGAATATGAAAAATTAGCCAGGCGTGGTGGTGGGTGCCTGTAATCTCAGCTACTTGGGAGACTGAGGCAGAAGAATCGCTTGAACCTGGGAGTCAGAGGTTGCAGTGAGCTGAGATCGAGCCATTGCACTCCAGCTGGGTGACAGTGGGAGACTCCGACTAAAAAAAAAAAAGTCAAAACATAAAATGTTTTGCCTTTGGAAGAGGGAAATAATTGGAGGAGTTTGTTACTGTTATTATTATTTTTAGACACAGGATCTCTGTCACTCAGGCTGCAGCCTTGAACTTCTTGGCTCAAGGGATCGTTCTGCCTCAGCCTCGAGTAGCTGGGACTGCAGGCGTGTGCCACCACACCTGGCTAAGTTTTAAACTTTTTTGTGGACACAGAGCTTTTCTGTGTTGCCCAGGCTAGTTTTCAGCTCCTGGCCTCAAGTGATCCCCTCACCTTGGCCTCCCAAAATGTTAGGATTACAGGTGTGAGCCACTGTGCCCAGCTGATTGTTATTATTGAGGGAACTGAGACCTAGAGAATTTGTCACTTTTACATAGTTCATGGTTTTTGTTTGTTTTTTGGTTTCAGGGTTATGTTTGGGATGATTATACAGAGCCATTTAATTTTTAGAATATTTAATATGTATAGAAAATTGCAAATAGAAATGATCACTAAAAAGTTATTTATTCATTGTGTGCTTGTGTTTTGCATTCAGATGTAACAACAGAAAATAAATGAGAAATAATTCCAGCTTCCTAAAGCAGTTTATGTGATCACCATTTCTCAACTAGTTTTCTTTTAATATTAGACTTATCTATTGGCGTAACTACTTTTTCATTTAAGACTCATATACTTAACAATTAAAAATTATTTTAGTAATTAACCTTTATTTTATATTACATAAAAAAGACAGATTTTCTGCTCTTATCTTGTGCTTCCTGATTGTAGTTATACTTGCTGGTGGAACTCAAAACAATGATTGTGTGAAAGGACAGAGATTAGAAAATTGTTGACTCTATATTGCTGGAGTTGTTTTTTTTGTTGCTTTTTTTTTTTTTTTGCTTGATATTATTTAAGCAGTGAAACCATTCCCCCCTTTTTATTAAATATAATTTACACACAGTAAAATTCACCATTTTAGTACTGCTTTGCAGATTTTGACACATGCAAACAGTTGTATAAGAACCACCAGAATGAAGTTATAGAGCAGTTCTATTATCCCTCATATTCTTCTGTCTCTGTAGTTAGTCCAACTCTCCATCTTCAGTCTCTGGCAACCACTAATCTGTTTTATACCCTTACAGTTTTGCTTTTTCAAGAATGTGATATAAATGCAATCGTATTATGTGTAGCCTTTTAAGCCTGGTTTCCTTTTCTTAGTAAAGTACATCTGAGATTTATACATATTGCCTGTATCAGAATTCATTCTTTTGTATTGTTAAGTAGTGTTCTGTTGTATGGATATACTGAAGACTCTTTATTCTTTTTTAGTTGAGGAATAATTTGGGTTGTTTTCAGTTACTGGTGATTAAAAACACTATAAACATTCACATATAAGTTTTTCAGAAATTTTCACTTAATTTGGGTAGATATCAAGGAGTAAAATGGCTGGGTTATACCTTAAATATTTATTATTTATTTATTATTATTTTTTGAGATAGAGTCTTGCTCTGTTGCCCAGACTGGAGTGCAGTGGCATGATGTTGACTGACTGCAACCTCCGCCTCCTGGGTTCCAATCAGTTCTTCTGCTTCAGCCTCCTGAGTAGCTGAGACTACAGGCGAGTGCCGCCACACCCAGCTGATTTTTGTATTATTAGTAGAGAGGGGGTTTCACCATATTGGTGAGGCTGGCCTTGAACTCCTGACATCTGATCCACCCACCTCGGCCTCCCAAAGTGCTGGGATTACAGACGTGAGCCACTGTGCCTGGCACCTTAAATATTTATTTGACCGCATAAGAAACTGCTGAACTGTTTTTGAGAATGGATGAACAATTTTGTGTTCCCATTAGCAATATGCGAGTTCTAGTTGTCCCTCAACCTTGCTAGCACTTGATATTGTTTATTTTTAAATTTTAGCCATTCTAAAAGGTGTCTAATAATATCTCATTGTTCTTTTAATTTACATTTCCCTAAATGACTAATGATGGTGAATATTTTTAATGTATTTTTTCCCCTGTGTATGTTCTTTGATGAAGTAACTAAGTATTCAGATCTCGTGCCCATTTCTTTATTGGGTTGTTTTCTTTTTCTTTTTTCTTTATTTTTTTTGAGGTAAGGTCTCACTCTGTCTCAAAGGCTGGAGTGCAGTGGCACAATTTTGGTTCACTGTAACCTCAGCTCCTGTGCTCAAGTGATCCTCCCATGATAGCCTCTCAAGTAGCTGGGACTACTGGCACACGCCACCAATCCTGTCTAATTAAAAATAAACTTTTTATAGAGACAAGGTCTCATCATGTGGCTCAGGCTGGTCTTGAATTCCTGGGGTCAAGTGATCCTTCTGCCTTAGCCTTCTAAAGTGTTGGAATTAGAGGTGTGAGCTATTGAACCCAGCCTGTTTTTTTTAAATTGAATTTTATGAGCTCTTTAAAATATTCTGAGTAGAAGTCCTTCATCAAGTATATGATTTGCAGGTATTTTCATATAAACTGTGATTTGTCTTTTTATTCTCTCTTCAGTATTATTGACATATATAATTGATTTACAGTAAACTGAAAATGTTATTTGTACAATCTAGCTTATTGAATTGTATAAAGTATACAATTTGGTAAGTTTTGACGTATGTATATCCTGTGAAACTATTACCACAGTCAAGCTATGAAACTATAACCAAGTAAAGCTATGTATTCATCACTCTCAAAAGTCTTTTCTTGCCCCTTTATAACCTCTTGCTATCCTGATGCAGCCATTAATTTGTTAGTTTCTTTTCATAACAAATTAGTTTGCATTTTAGGATTTTATGTAAATCATACAGTTTGTACTCTTTTTTTTTTTTTAGTAAACAAAATTATTTTGAAATTCATCTGTGTTGTTTCATATAACAAAGTTCATTTCTATTTTATTGCTGAGTACTCTTCTATTGTATTAATATACCATAATTTGTTTAGGCATTTACTTGTTGATAGGCATTTAAGTTATTTCCAATTTTTGGCTGTTACAAATAAGACCACTATGAACATATTGTTATATGTTACATATTGAATATGTTAGGCATATATTTAACTTCTAAAGACTTGTAATCTCAGCTACTCAGAAAGCTGAGACAGGAGAATCGCTTTAACCCAGGAGGTGGAGGTTGTAGTAAGCCAAGATCACACCATTGCACTCCAGCCTGGATAACAAGAGCAAAACTCCGTCCCCCCAAAAAAACAAGAACATTTTACATTCTCACCCGCAATGTTTGAAAGTTCTAGTTGATCCACGTTGTCATTCAACTTGGCCAGTCTGTTTTTTGCCGTCCTCATAGGTGTGTAGTCATATCTTAGTGTGGCTAGAATTTGCTTCTGGTTAGTGGCTAATCATATTGGGAACTGTGATATTCTTACTTGCATTTTTTATATATTCTTTATACATATATATATATTTTATTGCACTTTAGGTTCTGGGGTACATGTAAAGAATATGCAGGATTGTTGCATAGGTACATGCATGGCAATGTGGTTTGCTGCCTCCATCCCCATCACTGGCATTTCTCCCCATGTTATCCCTCCCCAACTCCCTACCCCCACTGTCCCTCTCCTAGTCCCCCTGCCACAGATCTCAGTGTGTGATGCTCCCCTCCCTTTGTCCATGCGTTCTCATTGTTCAGCACCTGCCTATGACTGAGAACATGTGGTGTTTGATTTTCTGTTCTTATGCCAGTTTGCTGAGAATATGGTTTCTGGGTTCATCCATGTCCCTACAAAGGACATGAACTCATCTTCTTTTTTGGCTGCATAGTATTCCATGGTGTA
>CAUYLG010046951.1:0-44037 GCA_963573385.1 Cacajao melanocephalus | reverse complement strand
CAAACCTACATTGAGATACCATCTCATGCCAGTTAGAATGGCGATCATTAAAAAATCTGGAGACAACAGATGCTGGAGAGGATGTGGAGAAAGAGGAACACTTTTACACTGTTGGTGGGAGTGTAAATTAGTTCAACCATTATGGAAGACAGTGTCGTGCTTCCTGAAATACCTAGAAATAGAAATTCCATTTGACACAGCAATCCCATTACTGGGTGTATACCCAAAGTATTATAAATCATTCTATTAGAAAGACATGTGCACACGTATGTTAATTGCAGCACTGTTTACAATAGCAAAGACCTAGAACCAACCCAAATGCCCATTGATGATAGACTGGACATGGAAAATATGGGACATATACACCGTGGAATACTATGCAGCCATAAAAAAGATGAGTTTGTGTCCTGTGTAGGGACATGGATGAATCTGGAAACCATAATTCTTAGCAAACTGACCAAGAACAGAGAATCAAACACCACATGTTCTCACTCATAAGAAGCTGTTGAACAATGAGAACACATGGACACAGGGAGGGGAGCATCACACACTGGGGTCTGTTGGGGGGGCCAAGGGAGGGACAGCTGGGGGGGGGGGAGGTTGGGGAGGGATAACATGGGGAGAAATGCCAGATGGAGGTGACAGGGGTATGGAGGCAGCAAACCACATTGCCATGTGTGTAGCTATGCAATAATCCTGCATGATCTACACATGTACCCCAGAACCTAAAGTACAATTAAAAAAAAAAAAGACTTGAAAACCTCTTCTGTACACACAGCCCTTTATCACTGTAAGATACGGGTTCTATTGTCTTATTTAGTCCTAATAACACTAACAATAAATATATTAAGAGCTATTAAGTTAATAGAGAGTTAATATAAAAGCACAATAGAGCAAACATTGCATGTAGAGCATTTAGAAGTCCTTAGAAAGCCTCCACTAGGAATGGCTTCAAAATCCAGCGAGTTGAATGTGGACTCTTCTTTTTTTCTTCCATCTTTTATTTCAGTGGTTCTTGAATGTTCAAGTACATATCAATACATCAAAACCATGTACACATTAATGAGCCACTTATGAAATTTTCAAGGAAATTTTGACAAAGAGTGACTTTCACTTTACTGTTTCTCAATTGTTTTTCATCATCATCCCTGCAAGGAGCCTTTTCTAATTGCCCCCTTGAAATTTTAATACCACTGATTTTCTTTGTATCTTTATATGTGGTCTGTATATCTGTACTTTAGACATAAAAAAGATTTTTTATTGCTCTCAAGAATTAATTTTCACCTGCTTGGGGGTGATGCATGACCTAACCTTGACCTCTAGCTTAATATGCTGTTTATCTTCAATGGCTTCTTTCAATGAAAAATTTACATCCCAGAGCCTTCTAGGTTCAGGCATGCCTATTAAGGTTTGTTTTCTTTATACCAAGTTTTTCCAAACACTTCTGCTAACATACACAATGATAATGGAGAAGGAACACACATGTTGAAAATGATAAATACATATAGACATATTTAGCACAGCAGGAAACGTATTTGAGCTCTGATATCTTAAAACATTAAGTGAATAGAGAAAGAACAGTCTTTTTAACAAATGGTCTCTGGACAAGTGGATATCTACACACAAAAGAGTGAAAAGCTCCTACTTTATAGCATACATAAAAATTAACTCAAAATAGATCAAAGACTTAAGAGTTTAAACTATGAAACTTAGAAGAAAACATACGTGTAAACCTTCATGAGCATGGATTAGATAATGGTCTTTCAGCTACGTCACCAAAAGCACAAGCAATAACAGCCATAACAAAGAAAAAATATATATAAATTAGACTTCATCAAAATGTAAAAGTTGTGTTTTAAAGGACATCATTAATAAAGCGAGAAGACAAGCCAAGGAATGGAAGAAAATATATGCAAATCATATAAATGAGAAGGGACTTGTATCCAGAATATGTAAAAAACTTTTCCAACTCAATAATAAATAGATGATTCAAATTTTTTAAGTGGGTAAAAGTTCTAAACAGACATTTCTCCAAACAAGATACACAAATGGCCAATACGCAAATGAAAAGATACTCAGCATTATCAGTCATCAGAGAAATGGTGACCTAAACACCATGAGGTGCCATTTGGCACCCACAAGGCACCTATAACTAAAAACACAATTAATAACGATGGGGAGAAATCAGAACCCTTACTGCAGGTGATCATGTAAAATGATGCATCTACATTATATATATAAAGGTATACATATTACCCAGCAATTCCACTCCTAGTTATATACCCAAGAAAAATGAAAACACATGTTCACACACAAGTCATATATGAATGTTTATAACAACATCATCCACAAAAGCTTCAAAGTGGAGATACCCCAAATTTCCACTGATTGATGAAAAGATAAATAAAATGTGGTACACACATACAATGGAATGCTATTAGCAATAAAAAATTAAAGTACTGAGACACCCTACAACATGATGAACTGTGAAAACATTATTCTAGCTGAAAGAAACCAGTCACAAAAGACCACAATTATGTGTTTCACTTATAGCAAATGTCCCGAACAGGTTAAGATATAAAAACATAAAATGGAATCATAACGCCCAGGGCTACGGAGAGGGCTTCATGAGAAATGGAAATGACTGCTAATGCATCTAGGGTTTCTTCTGGGGGTGATGAAAATGGTCTAAAAATGACTATGATAATGGTTGTACAATTCAGAGAATGTTCTGAAAAATCACAGAACATACGCTTTAAGTGGGTGAATGGTATGCTCCACGTATTACATCTCACTAAAGATGTTCAGGCTGGAGGGGTAAAGGAGTAAGAAAGAGTTACATCCTCAGATTCCATCTCTCACCCTTGAGAGCCAAGAGACTGCCACACCCCTTCATCCTTGCCAGTGACTTAAGTTTTGTTCCTAAAATAGAGGGTCTCTGACATAGAGTGCATCAGCAAAAGTAGAGAGCAGGGCTGCATGAGAGATGACTCTAAGAAGATTAAATTGACAGAATACCAGAGTGTATGAACATCTTGAGAAGGTATTTAGAAAATCAGTGAAGGCTCTGGGGACTGAGACAGTGGTAAGGATTTACAAAACCAAACAAATTAAAAAACAAGATAATTATTACATCCAGAGAAATCAGAAGTCAAGCAGGATGGAAACTGTGGTGGTAGTTTACTCCACAGTTCAGCTTTAGATCACACTTCAATAGTGTACTGATATGAATATTAATTTCATCAAATTTACAGTAAAGCTATATTGAGATAAAAAAGAGACAGAAGGAAGGCATGTGCAATAGAAGCAAAGAGAGGATTAATAATTTATGTTCTCTGCTTCCATAGTGCAAATCAAGAGAAAAAGTTTGAAATGTTAAAAAAAAAAAGTATACATGTTACTTAGAGATACAGAGATAAATACTAAAATCATCAGTTTAAAAGAAGATAGAGTGAGAGAAAGGGAGGAGGGACATTCATTGCAAGGGTTTTGAATTATTTTTTAAATAATAAGCCTTATAGGACTACATAATGTCACATATACATACACACATAATAAATGGGAATTGCTTGCAAACTGCATAATGTAATGAAAATTTTCAAATATTTTATAAAAATAAGATGGAAAAATCATGCTATTATAAAATATGTTATATGAATTGTGTTCTCAATAATATGATTTTTGTCATAATACAAAAATTATAAATGACTCAGCAGGTATTTAACTTTGTTCTCAAATATTTAAGCAAAATTCCTCAAAATACGCAGCATGCTGAATACATTTATGCAGCCAACAAACATATGAATAAAAACTCATCACCACTCATCATTAGAGAAATACAAATCAAAACCACATTGAGATACCACCTCATGCCAGTTAGAATGGCAATCATTTAAAAATCTGGAGACAACAGATGCTGGAGAGGATGTGGAGAAACAGGAACACTTTTACACTGTTGGTGGGAGTGTAAATAAACTCAACCATTGTGGAAGACAGTGTGACAATTTCTTAAGGATCTAGAAATAGAAATACCATTTGACCCAGCAATCCTATTACTGGATATTATATACCCAAAATACTATAAATCCCTCTATTATAAAGACACATGCACACATATGTTTACTGCAGCACTGTTCACAATAGCAAAGACTTGGAACCAACCCAAATGCCCATCAATGACAGACTGGATAAAGAAAATGTAGCACACAGACACCATGGAATACTAGGCAGCCATAAAAAAGGATGAGTTCATGTCCTTTGCAGGGACATGGATAAAACTGGAAACCATAATTCTTAGCAAACTGACACAAGAACAGAAAACCAAACACCACATGTTCTCACTCATAAGTGGGTGTTGAACAATGAGAACACACAGACACAGGAAAGGGAACATCACCGGGGTGAGGGGCTAGGGGAGGAATAGCAGGGGAAGGGATAGCATTAGGAGACACACCTAATGTGGATGACAAGGCAATGGATGCAGCAAATCACCACCATGGCACGTGTATACCTATGTAACAAACCTGCATGATCTGCACATGTACCCCAGAACTTAAAGTTTAATAAATAAATTTTAAAAATAAATGCAGCATGTTTATCCTAGGTCTCCATGGGCCTCTGAACACAGTATCAATTCCCCTACAAAAGCCCAGTCTGAGATTTTTGTGCTTAACATATGACTGTTCTTCCACATTTAGCATTTTCTACATTATACATCATTAACTCATTTAGTAAACATTTAAGTGTTTACTAATGATCAATTTAAGTAAAATAAAAATCTCTGATCTAGGACTGATTCTAACAAAATGGTTTTCTGAAATATTTTTTCTAGATTGTTGATCACCATGAACATGAATACAAAATCATTTATTGAAGATATGTGATATTTAGCCTAAATCTTGTAAAACTTGGACTTGATAGTCTAAGAAGCTGTAATGTGCACACATATTTGAAGGACATTTTTAAAAGTGCTAAACCATAAATATTCTGATTCACTGCCCTCTCACATGAACTAAAAATGACTTCGTGCAATCACTAATCAGGAGGTAGGTTTTGTATCTTACTGAAAATGTCACTTAATAAATAATCTTCAAATTTAAATGGAAACTATGGATATCATTCATAGAACCTCAAACTTGTCCTTAAAGTCTAAATGGGCAAACAAGGTAACTATAAAAAGCTTTTCTGCCATTAACATCCTACTGCTTCAACTCCTGGAAAAGCAGTCTCAACTTTAAAGTTTTTAGCATAATATTCTTATGGTGAGTAATCTGTATTTCCTACAGCATTTAGACTGAGGATGTTAGGTATGATGTAATGTTGGGATAATTTGCAATTTTAACTTCTCATTCTCAGATTAGATTACTAACAGTGTTGGAGGAAATTATCACATAATTCATTTATAGCAATTCATTTATCTATTCAAAACCTGATGTCTTGTTTATGGCTATATATCCTAATGTGTTGAATTGAGGTGTTAACACAACTCGTTGCTCAATAGTTGCAACTGTAAAATTGGGCGAGGCGACATGACTTGGGACTGGTATAGTCAAAGACCAAGAAGCTGGACATTTATTAAGTGGAAAGGGAAATTTTGAGACAGAGAATTTGCAATTATATATTATTCAGATGATCTGAAGTTTACTTTTTCATTGGTCAGTATACATCCTTGATTGCAATTACTATATATAGTTTACTTTTATATCCTCCATAGTATCTGTGTTCACAATAGGTGTAGGTGTGATAGACAGAATCCTGGCCACCTACAGATGTCCATGTCCTAATACTCAGAACCTCTGAATAGGCTTACATAGGAAAGGGACATTAAGGTTGCCAATGATGAAGGTTGCTAATCTGCAGGCATTAAGGTAGGGAGATGATCCTGGATTATCTAGGTGGGCCCAGTATAATCACAAGGGTCCTTAAAAGATGGAAGAGGGAGGCTGCAGAGAAGGTCACAGTGATGAAATTTGAGAAGAAGCTGACCTGCCCTTTCTGGCTTTAAAGAAAGAGGAAGGGGCCATGAGAAGCTGGAAAGTCAAAGAAATGGATTCTCTACTAGAATTTCCAGAGGGAACACAACCCTGCTGACATCTTGATTTTAGCCCAGTGAAAGCCGTTTAAGACTTCTGGCCTCTAGAGCTGTTAAATAATTTATTTTTGTTGTTTTATGTTCCTACATTTTTAGTAATCTGTTATGGAAGCCAACAAAAACTAGTAAATAATTTAAAACTTTCAAAATAAAAAATAATAACTAAAAAAGAACACCTGAAGGAGTAAGTATGAGCTCTCAAGATATTTTCAGTTTCTATCTCTTTAACCTTACTGGAAACCTTCAGCTGATGTACTCAATCACTGGAATTTTACTGGCCATTCATTTGAAATCTAGAATTCCTTTCCATTTGAATAGTTTTCTTTTACCGACCAGAAGCTACACTCACTTGAAATCACTTGCTGGCTGTTCTTGTGAGAAATCATCATATTTTCCTAGTGAATTATGAATGCACTATGGGGTACTACTTTCTGAGAACGTAAAAGTTTCTTTTGCTTATCACTCTAGGCAGTATTTTTGTCTAAGTTATATTTTAGCTGTCTATGACTTCAACACAAAAATTTTTTAAATGTGGGAGCCCAAAGAAATATCTTTTGAGGTAGGCAACCTTTTATCTATTTCTCCATTCAATCAGTATTTGCTAAGCATTCAAAATATTCTGGTATTGTGCCAACCATCAAGGATCTGAAGAACGAACAACACAGTCTTCAGGAAACTCACAGTCTAGTGAAGGAGATAGAAATGACGAAACAAATAAGAGTTTAAGAAAGGAATCCAGAAGTGTTACAGAAACTTTGAGGGAGAAATGACTAACTTCATTTAAAACATTGCTATTCTGGGTCATAAAAAATGAGGAGTTACACACTTACGGATGAACATTTAATGACTTTCTAATTAGTTATAAACTCATTGGTTGGTTAGAAGATTCTTTTAAGTATCTATTCAGGTCCATAGCCTTCTCTGAAAATGACCAGGCCTTATATAACTCCAGAACAAAAATGACTGAGGGGGTGTATGTGACAGCCAATCAGATTCTCAGTTCAGATAATTTGGAACTAGAATTCACAGGATGAGTTTGCATCTGCTGATCCAGTGAAGTCAGATGACAGAGACTCAGTGGTCTAAGAGACCACATCACTTAGACCAGCACAGAAGGGGCCTCAGCACAAAGGTGGCAAACAGAGAAAAAGGAGAGCAAAGCAGAGAATCAGACCGCATCTGTAGGTTCTTGCTTCCCTTCCTAGTGAGGCTGTGTGGCACTTTTTCTTTTCTGTTGCAGTGAGACACACTTTGTCCTTCACATACAATCCCAATTTTGGTTAAAGTTATTTTGATTTTCTATTACTTGCACAGTGAGATGGTTCCAGCATTCTGAAACAGATTCCACATTCCACATTTTCACCAGCTCACTTGCCTCAATAACCTCACCTGCAATATGGGAATAGGAAAGCAGTTGCCTTTTGGGGAAAAGGCAATAGAATTCATAACGGATGTTCAAGTATAACAGCACTTGGACTACTAATTATCATATACATACAAAACTTTGAAATCTGTAACTGGTTATGAAATACTGTTCACAAATGTCCCCTCTTAAAAGCCAAATGGAAGAATTTTCCAGCAAAAAATGAGGTAGGAAAAAAGCTCAAATAAAAATGGACCAAGATTCAAAGCAGGGTTCTAATATTCAGCTTCAGAGATTAGTTCAGTTTTGGCCATTTCCAAGTGTGTTAGAGGGATAGGAGCGAAGACAGTAATGACGGAAAGAGAAAGATCAACAAGGAACCATGGGGAGGAACAATGGAAAGGATTTTATCCTTTCAGAGAAAGCCATATTTGCTGTTAAACCACGTGCATAGCAGACTGACGATGGTCTTCTTGCAATAGGTCATAGAAAGGGCATTAAAAGACAACTTTCAAAGGTCTCAAAGTAGATAATCCGAAATCAGTAAAAGAGGACTTATGCTTGACCTACGGGAGATTTTCTTCCAGTTGACTATTACCAGGGGAATCTATAGAATAACAGTGGACTGCTGCTATTTGGGGGCTGACTTCTGCAGCCCACCTTTGAGGTCATTAATCGCTTGTTAGCATAGAGGCCAGGCTCAGTGGCCCACACCTGTAATCCCAGAACTTTGGAAGGCCAAGGTGGGAGGATCACTTGAGCTCAGGAGTTCAAGACCAGCCTAGCCAACATGGTGAAACCCCGTTGCTACAAATAAATACAAAACTTAGCCAGGCATGATGGCACACTCCCAGCTACTCAGGAGGCTGAGGCAGGTGAATCGCTTGACTCTGGAAGGCGGAGGTTGCAGTGAGCTGAGATCCCACCACTGCACTTCAGACTGAGCGAAAGGAGTGAAACCCAGTCTCAAAAAATAAAAATAAAATACAAGCTCATTAGCATAGAGAAAGAGACAGACAAGAAGTAAAACCTTAGTTTATGTTATTTCCTATTAGCATCTCTGATGATAGATTTGTTCACTAAGAAGTGAGGAATTAACTGAACTGGAGGTTATAAATAATCGAACAATTTCACTTCTGGATGTTAGTACCACTGTCTCTATGCACTGTCAAGTGCACGGTAAACATCGAGGTCAAAGTATGGCACATCTGCTTCCCATTACCATGAAATTCACTTCACCACATCATTGTCATAAAAAAAAGTCCTATACTAAGCATTCTGTTGTTGGTATTGATCCTTCCCTTCTGTTACGAAGATACTTATCATTCATTTTTGCAGACTCAACATGGCATAATGCCTGGCAGAGAGCTAATACTCAATATCTGTGAATGTATAAAAGAGCAGATAGTAGAGGCTCCATGTACTCCTGAATTGCTGACCACAATTTTTAAGACTTTCTGAAAACTTACCAAACTCCAGGTGTAGTACCAAGTGCTTTATGTAAATTGTTTCATTAAATACTCACAACAACCCAATGAGGAAACTGACGCACAGAGACTGGTCCAAGATCATAAATAATACTGACTGGAGGAAGTGAGATCTAGACAGAGGCATCCTGGCTCCAGAGCTCAAGCTCTATACCACGCTGTAGTACTGTCTCCTGTATCCTCATCCCCTCATGAAGGCTTTGCCGATGGTCTAGCACATCGTTTGTGCTCTGCGGGATATAAAACCAGACACAGTTGTAATGGTGCTCTTTAGAGCTAAGGGTGAGAGTTAAGTGGTATTTATACAAGTAACTGCAATATGAAGCAGAATTTAACAAGTATGCCTAGAAATGAGGCTGAAGGTGCAGAAGGCAGGAACACAACTCTTAGCTAGGATGAGAGAGGCAGGAAAGTCTGCATAGACCAGGAACACATGGGCTGGGCATTAAATTATATAGAAGGTTTATAAAGGCAGAGATGGAGACCAGGTAACAGTCAGCAAAATCATCCCATGTCAGAAAAGGCAGGGTGTGTCTGGGACTATCTGGGGCACAGGGCATCTTCAGGAAGCAGTAATGATGAATCCTTCGTTATTGATACTCTACCAATTCCCCCAGTGTGAACACATCAAATCCTGAGGTACAGAAAGGGTGACAGACCAAGGACTCCCAAAACGAATCAAAGAATACTCTTGAAGTTCTGAACATCAGTGAGGATGAGCACCTCCCTGGGTGGCCACTTCAATGCAAACTGAGTTTTAAGCCACAGGAACAGATACGTTAGAACTGTAATCCTGAAACTCAGTAAAGAGACAAGTAGATCTACAAATCAAGACAGATCTCCAGCTGAAAATGCCTCCACAGACACTTGTGTAGGCCTTCCTTCCACCTTTCCACGTGCAAATGGATGCTGTGATTTTGAGAATGAAATGTGATAGCTCCTCCATCCACCACTAACAAAAGCAGATGACTGACAGTGAGGGTAAATCTGGCCTCCCTTGAGTTGGGCCTTGAAGATGCTATCAAATTAACCTATGTCTAACAATTGTATCCCCATTCAAACCAATTCACCTAGGTAGCTAATCTGCTCACTGTTTCTCTAACAAGATAAACAATGGATTAGTAAAAACTACAAATATCATACTTGGTTTCTTATAACAGGCTCAAAATGGAAGATTTACATAAAAAGAACATCTATGGTGAGAAATAATTTGCTTAGAAAGTAAATTTTATCACTACCATTCAGTTACTTGGAAAATGATGATTTAGTGATTTGGGGAATTCTCTAATGTTCTGCTTAAGCATAGGGTAAAATAAAAACTTCAAATTTCTTTGAATTAATATCCAATTATCTTCTAGAGAAAATTTTACTGAATTGGAAATGTAATTCTTCCGTTTAAAAGAAAAGCCTCGGCTGGGTATGTTGGCTCACGCCTGTAATCTCAGGGAGGCCGACGTGGGCAGACCATGAGGTCAGGAGTTTGAGACCAGCCTGGCCAACATAGGGAGATCCTGTCTCTACTAAAAGTACAAAAACTTAGCCGGAGGTGGTGGCGCACACCTGTAATCCCAGCTACTCAAGAGGCTGAGGCAAGAGGATTGTTTGAACCCAGAAGGTGGAGGTTGTAGTGAGCCAAGATCTCACCATTGCACTCGGCGATGATGCAAGACTCTGTCTCAAAAAAAAAAAAAAAAGACAAAGAAAAGCTTTACTTTTTTTATGATGATCATACTGCTAGTGTGAGTCTAGTCACTGTCAATAAATAAAATGACAATAAATAACCATTACAAGGCAGTAATTAACATGATGGTACCTCCTAAGTTCTAAGTTTGTTTCTTTACTGTGAAAACACTATTTCTGTTGGCAAGTGTGTAGATGACAGCTGAGTCTTCCTGAAGGACAAGTTGAAAGAGCTTTCACAAATATTTAAAATCACAGAAAAAGTAATGTTCTGAACATTTAGAGAAATTAATAAAAGTATGTCATCTTTGTGTAGATTAAATATTAAAATGCACTTATATAACTTTTATTAAAATAATTAATATTTAAAGAAGACAATTGAAAGAACACGACTATGAAAAATTACATTTTGGCAGTAATGATAAACCTTTGAGTTCTAGTTCCCTCTCCTTAGGGATCTTACACATCTGCTTTCTCTACTTAGATCACTCTGCCTCATTAACATCTCTGCCTTCTACTCTCAGTTCATCTTGAAAGTTCATCTCCTTATACATGGTAATATGGTTTTATAACATCAGATAACTCTGTTTCACACCATTTACCAGAGCTCTAATACTAACTTGTGTGTCTCATTCTTGGTTGAAAATTTCTCTACCTCACTAGATTATTAAGTCCTTGAGGGCAGGCACTGGTTCCGCTCTCTTCCACTAAATCCCCAAATCCAAAACCCTAACACAGTAACAATATATATCATCATCTACATATCAGTCACACAAGAAATTGTTGAAGAATGAAATGACAAAATACCCTTTACCTGAATGCTTATCTAAAAATGTACCTTATATATGGAATGAATGAACCACACTTATTACATTGATGTATAAACACAAACATTATACTTTGCACATTTGAGAATATGTGTCATAAGCTATGTTTACAATGATATGGAAACAAAAACTTGTCTATAACAAAAATATGCCCACAGTAATTGCAGCAACAACAGGAAGTGGTTCTGAATTCAAGGTAGTAGCCCAGCTTTTTCAAAAACTTAAGAAAAAGGCAAATCTATTAAAACAGAAGAGGTAGTCTCTTGGACTCCACTAAAATGAGTCTGTTCAGGTCTACTACAAACACATCTTTAAGAGCAATTCAGAGCCTTACTAGACAGACAGTAGGTATGGCCCAGCCCTGCCCAGCACAGCCTATGTGTTAAAGACTTCAGTGAAACACTCATGTTAGCAAATTTAACATGGCTAATTGCAACTGCAAAATAGGAAGTTCTACAACTTTGGTTTAGGAAAAAAATTCTATTTTAATTTTCATTCCCAAACAACATTATGTTAGAATAACAAAATAAATTTCCCCCACATTTATCTATTATTTTAAAATGATACTCTCAAAGAACAGAAAGCTTCTTTTCATTCATTTAATAGAGTAAAAAATTTTGCATTTTATTCAAAGCCTCCTTATGGCTATACTTTAAGGATTCAAGTTCATTTATTTATGATAACTAGAATTTTTTGTTCCTTTGTGAAAATTTTGGAATGAGGCATATTTTCATTACTGTTTTCATTATTGCTGAGAACTTGGCTCCCTGCTCTGGGAAATATTTCCTTATGGAATAAAGGGGAAAAAAAACTATGAATCAACTAAAATAACTTTCTTAGCAAGGTCATCAGTTTACTCACCAGGGATTATTTTAAGACCCTCGCCTCTTTGTGCCACGAACATAAGACTACTTTGTCTAAACTCTTATCCAATTCTTGTAATTTCTCTGACTTGCAATACCTGCCTTAAAGTAGTGCAGAACAAGCCCAAAACTCTGTAAATGTCCATTTTGAGTAACTAATCAGATTCTGTCAAACTTGTACATTCTTTCACTATAGTAGATCTAAAATCATAGCTTTGTTTGATCAACAGGTTTCTCTGGTGGTCTTGTGGAAAGCTGACAGTAGGGATTCATCTTAAATCCACTACACAGAAATCTCTCTGAGTTCACAAATGTTGCCTTAGTCAATGCCATATATCTATATACACAGTTGTTGGCACATAATATATGATCAATAAATGTACACTTAGGAAAGAAGATTTTGTCCTAACATATTACAGAGGGTCAGAGTTCTCATAAAGGAGAGTCAGTTACTAAAACTAAACTGATAGTCCATCTTCTCATGTGGTTGCTTGGCATCAAATCCTAAGGTTATCATACAATAATGATCTGTAATCTGTAGTAATTAGACTTCTATGTGCGCACAAATTAAGCCAGTTTCTACAAATTAAAGAACAGATCAGCAATTATTGCTCTCCTCCAAGCTAACCAACAGGATAAGTTTAAACAGTAGGTTTGAGAATTTGTTTTTGTAGTTTTTTTATACTTCAATGTTTCCTTCTGGAGAAAGATGAAGTCCAGCAGATGATGTCTAAAATACTCTGCTTATTTTGTGAAAAGGCTAGGCCTTCACACAAGCATTTTTCTCAAAGCTGAGAAAAACGACGTTGAAGGTGCAAATGATAACAGAGTGCTCAATCAGAACCCATACATGTCTGAGAGTCTATAAAGTATAAACCTGGTGAGATAACTGGCCTCAGCCACTGGAGATGCCTCAACAGTGTTTATGTAACCGGAGAACAAGGTGAATCACACAAATATTTTTAAAATTCCTGTTTCAAAGGTGCAAAAGGCATATATATTAGTCTCTTTGCATTATTCTAAAGGAATACCTGAAGCTGGGCACGTTTTAAAGAAAATAGGTTTATTTGGCTCATGATTCTGTAGGCTGTATAGGAAGCATGGCACTAACATCTGCTTGGCTCCTGGTGAGGGTCTCAGGGAGCTTACAATCATGGCAGAAAGCAAAGGGGAGACAGCATGTCTCAGGAGTCACAGAGCAAGAGAAGGAGCAAAAGAGAGAGTGGAGGAAGTCCCAGCCTCTTTTAAACAATCAGATCTCATGTGAAATCAGAGTGAGAACAAACTCACTCATTACTGCAAGGATACCACCAAGCCATTCATGAAGAATCCAAAAGCATGACCCAAACACCTCCCACCAGGCACCTCATACAACATTGGGGATTACATTTCAACATGAGATTTGGAGTGGACAAGCATCCGAAGTATATCCGTAGCACCTAGAACTTTCAGTTCCTTAAAAAAAATCTCAGTGACATCTTAATTTCCTGTGGAAGTGTTGGTGGTAGACAAGAAAGTAATGAAAACATGAAAAAATGTCAATTTTCATATTAATAGATGTCCCAATTTCTGGATCTGTTTTTCTCTATTAACCACTTGCATAAAAATATTTTGGGATGGACATATGAAGAAGTTGGAAGCTGTTGATATAGGAGTTAAAAGGGAATTGTCTAGAAGATAGTGAGGGAACAGGAGTCCTCTGTAAGGTTTTCCTTTTAATGAAAAGCAGCCCCCAAATCATTTTCTTTTCTAACAAAGAGCAGCCTGTAAAATCAAGCTGTAGACATAGACAAGCAAGCTGGAAGCTTGCATGGGTGAATGCCAGCAGTTGTGTCGATAAGAAAAAGCTACCTGGTACCAAGCATGTTCAAAATGGCAGCTCCATCTTCCCTTTTCTTTGCCAGCCACATGTACAGTAAGGAGCAGGCCACATGGTGCCAGCCAGGCAAAGTACCCCTTTGCATAATAAGATTAGGGTAGGGCAGCCAGTTTCCCCGATGGCTGTATAACTATCACACCTGGTCCAACCAATCTTTGGGCCCTGTGTAAATCAGACACCGTCTCCTCAAGCCTTTATATAAAATCCGGTGCATGCTGCCATGGGCTGGAAGTCTCATTTGGTCGCCCCTCTTTCTCACAAGATAGACAGCTGCTCTCCTTTCTCTTTCTTTTGTCTATTAAACCTCTGCTCTTAAACTCATTCCTTTTGTGTGTCCGTGTCCTTAATTTTCCTGGCACAAGATGACAAACCTCGGGGACTATCCTAGACAATAACGCTGCTTCACTGCAATTTGCAACAAGAAAAATACTTACAACAAGGAAAAAAAGTGAACCATCTGAAAATCAATGACATTTTTAGGTTAATCAGAGAACTGATGCCACAAAGCAAACCACTATCCCCAAATCTGGAGAAACATGTAAAGACAAAGAATCACAGGCAAGATCAGATTACCTGAAGCAAAACCAGAAGGTCCTAGGAACTGATAGGAACACGTGAACGATAATTTGAACAAACTGCTGGCAGCTCAGTGCAGACTAGCTTAAGAGTTAAAAATTCTTGTAGCCTAGTCTTAGGGGAGACTCTATACTTTTGTGAGTTTTATCTCCAAGAACCCTACCATGTTCTCATGGGGAAGGCTGTAGAAAAATCTCAGGGGAGAGAAAAAGTAACTGTATTGAAAGTCTCCCAGATTGTTCTCTATAAGAAGGACATGTCCTTTTAGGGAAACTATTTAACCAGAGATTTATCTGACTTGGGGGAAGGGCAATTAGTCTGCTCCAGCCTCCTTTAGCCTTCCTGTCTAATGTCAAGGGACAAAAAAAGGTCTAAGAACAGTTCAGAAGATCGCAACCTAGAAACTCAGGCTCACTAAGAAAACTGAGATGTAATCATACTATTATAGAACAATTACCTTCCCGAGGCTTCATCACCACGTGAAGAAGGCTTTGGTATAATAACGGAGGATTACAACCGAGAGGTGAAAGGCACAGACTGTATTTAATAAGGAGCTCTTAGGAAAGCCCAAAGACAACAGGGAAGACAAAAAATGCAAGCAAACAGAGCATCTGCACTTAAAGCTACAGCAAGCATTAAACACAGTCCAGCTCCAAGCTAGATTAATGGAAAACCTCCTAACAAAAACCTAAAATTCTTAGTTCCCATCACTTGAGATACTATTTCCAGCTTTCAGCAACAAAAATAAGACATGCTAAAATAAATTTCTTAAAGATAAATTTTTAAATATTTTGAACTAAATAAAAATGAAAATAGAACTTAGCAAAATGTGTGGAATGCAAGGAAAACAATGCTTTGCAGGAAATTTAAAGCACTGAACACATATATCAAAAAAGAAGATCTAAAGTTAATAATCTAAACTTCTACCTTAGAAACCCAGATAAAGAAAAACAATTCAAACCTAAAGCAATCAGAAGAAAAACAGTAACAGAAATTAGAGCAGAAATCAATTACATTGAAAACAGGTAATCAATCAGAGAAAAATTAACAAAACAAAATGCTAATCATTTTTAAAAAACCAATAAAATTGCTAAAACTGAAGTCAGGCTAACCAGGAAAAAAAGGAGCAATAATACATAGTACTAACATCAGAAATGAAAGAGGGGTCATCAGTACTAATTTCATGGATATTAAAAAGATAATAAGGAATGGGCGAGGTGGCTCACACCTGTAATCCCAGCACTTTGGGAGGCCAAGGTGGGTGGATCATGAGGTCAGGAGTCGGAGACCAGCCTGGCCAACATAATGAAACCCCAACTCAACTAAAAATACAAAAAAATTAGCTGGGCTGGGTGGTAGACACCTGTAATCCCAGCTACTTGGGAGGCTGAGGCAGGAGAATCACATGAACTCAGGAGGCAGAGGTTGCAGTGAGCCAATATCACGCCACTGCACTCCACCAAGCAACAGTGTGAGACTCTGTCTCAAGAAAAAAAATAGAGTCAATAAAAACAAAAATATAATAAAGAAATACTATGAACAACTGTGATCTCAAATTTGATAACTTAGATAAACAGAACTAATTCCTTAAAACAAACTAACAAAACTTGCACAAAGAGAAATCAATAATCTAAACAGGTCTATTGTTTTTATTTTTTGAGATGGAGTCTTGCACTGTTGCCCTGACTGGAGTGCAACGGCGGGATCTCCGCGCGCTGCAACCTCCACCTCCTGGGTTCACCTGATTCTCCTGCCTCAGCCTCCCAAGTAGCTGGGATTACAAGTGCACACCACCGTACCCAGATACGTTTTTGTATTTTTAGTAAAGGCAGGTTTTCACTATGTTGGCCAGATTGGTCTTAAACTCCTGACCTCGTGATCTGTCGGCCTTGGCCTTCCAAAGTGCTGGGATTACAGGCGTGAGCCACTGTGCCCGGCCTGTCAGTATCTTTTTTTAAAAAAAATTGCTTCAATAAATAACATTCCAAAAATAAATAATAAATTGGGTCCACACAGTTTAACTGATGAATTCTATCGAATATTTAAGGAAAAAAATGATACCAATTCTCTACAACCTTCTTCAGATAGGTGAAGCAGAGGGAACACTTCCAAAGTCATTATCTTATACCAGCAGCACTCTGTAGCAAAACCAGAATACATGTGCAAACCCCATTAAAAGAAAGAAAACCTATAAATTAATATCGCTCATGAACACGATATAAAAAGCCTCAACAAAATCTTAGCAAATCAAATCTAATAATGTATAAAAGTAATTATACACAACAACAGAATTTATTCTAGATACACAGCTGGTGTAACCTTCAAAAAGTCAACAAATGTAATTCATCAAATCAACTGGCCAAAGAAGAAAAATCATAAAAGCAACAGATACAGAAAAGCATTTGACAAAATCCCATACTCATTCATGAGTAAAAACTCTCAGCAAACTAGGAATAGATGAAACTTCCTCAACTTGATACCAAAAAATCTAAAAAAACCTGCAGCTAACATGGCATCATCCTCAATGGAGAAAAACCAAATGCTTAAAGATCAGTGTAGTATAACAGGCTGACTAACGATCAAATATATCAAGTCTTATCTTTTAAAACATGAAATGTTACCTTCTTTGAAAGAAAAAAAACTTTGTAGCTGTAACTAAATTAAGAATTTTAAGCTAAGAAGACTACCCTAAGTTATCTGAGTAGGCCTTAATGCTATCAATCATAAATATCCTTGTAAGCTAGAGGCAAGAGTGAAATACAGACTCATCAAGAAGCCAATGTGACGAGGAAGACGGAGATGAGTGTCACACCCACACCCACAACTCAAGGAATGTATGGAGCTACCGGAAGCTGAAACAGACAAGGGATGGATTTCCTCCCACAGCCTCTGTGGGAGTATGGCCCTGCTGACATCCAGATTTTGGACTTCTGGCTTTCAGAACTGTGAGAGAACACATTTCTATTGCTTGAAGCCAGTAGTCTGTAGTAATTTGATATAGCAAGGTAATGAGAACAAGGCAAGATTTTCCCCTGTCAATACTGCTATTCAACAACATAATGGAAGACTTAAGTAAACAATAAGACAAGAAAAGGAAAGAATATTAAGAAAAAGATATAAAGGTTTGACTGTTTTTGCTCTCAGATGATATGGCTCACTATGTAGAAAAATCCCAAAGAATTGACAAAACATTCTCTAGAACAAAGAAGCAATTGTAGCAATGTTTCAGCATAAAATTTAATATAAAAATATTTTTTTCCAATATGCCAGAAAATAACAATTGGAACTTGAAATTAGAAGCACAATGCTGCTAACATTAGCATAAAAATAAAATACGTGGATGTAAAAAAAATCTAACAATATACACACAGGTTCTGTATGAGAAATATAAAAAAATCCTGATGAAGGAAATAAAAGAAAATCTAAATAAATGAACAGATACTCTGTATTCATGGATAGGCAGATTCAATACTGTTTTTAGTTCCTCCCAACTTGACTGTAGATTCAATGCAGTTTTCAATCAAAATTCCAGCAAGTTATTCTGTGAATGTCAAAGAGCGATTGTAAAGTTCACAGAGAAAGGCTCAAGACTCAGCATAGCCAACACAACATTGAAGAACAAAATTGAAGGAGCGATACTACTTAACTTGAAGACTTGCTACAAAGCTACAGTGATCAAGACAGCATAGTGCTGGTTACAGAACAGGTAAGTCAATCAAAAAACAGAAGAGGAAATCCAGAAGTAGACCAATACCAATATAAACAACTTTCCCTGGACAAAGGAGCAAAGGTAATTCAATAGACAAATAGTGCTAGAATAATTGGACATCCATAAGCCAAAAAAAAAAAAAGATCTACACATAGATCTTCCACCTTTTACAAAAATTAACTCAAAATAAATCATAGAACTAAACATAAAATGAAAAATTCATGACTGTAAAACCTGTAGAAGATAACATAGGGAAAAAAACTAGATTTGAGTTTGGCAATTTGTTTATAGATGTAACACCAGAAAATAATTTACAAAAAATGTTTAAACTGAATTTCATTAAAATTTAAAACTTGTGCTCTACCAAAAATACTGTTAAGAGAATGAAGAGATAAGTCACAGAGTGGTAGAAAATATTAATATCATATGTTATTAAGGAATTATAAATTAAAACAATGAGATACCAGTATATACCTATTACGATAGCTACATTCATAAGACTGGTAATCCCAAATGAGTGATGGGGACTCTCAGACATTATTGGTGGGAATAATGGTATAATAATATAGCCACTTTGGACTACAGTTTTACAGTTTCTTACAAATTGAAACATAGTTTCACCATAGAATCCAGTAAGCAAGCTCCTAAGTATCTACTCAACTGAGTTGAAAACTAATGTTTACACAAAATCCTGCTTAGGGAAGCTTATAGAAACTTTACTTATAATAATCTGTCTTTCAATATGTGAATGTATAAATCAACTGTGGCAAATCCATACAATGGAATATTATTCTACATTTTTTTTTAAAAAAAGAGCTCTCATGCCATAAAAAGGTATGAAAGCACCTTAAAGGCATATGGCTAAGTGAAAGAAATCAGTAGGAGGACCACATATTGTAGGATATCAACTATATGACATAATGGAAAAGGGAAAATTATACAGGCAACAAAGAGATTAAGAGTTACCAGGGATTCGATAGAGAAAATTTCTTAGGGCAATGTAAACTATTCTATGTCAAACTGTAATGGTGGATACATGACAATATGCATCTGCAAAAATCCATAGAACAGGCTGGGTGCAGTGGCTCATGCCTGTGATCCCAGAACTTTGAGAGGCCAAGGTGGGCAGATCACAAGGTCAGGAGATGGAGACCATCCTGGCCAACATGGTGAAAGCCCGTCTTTATTAAAATACAAAAAAAAATTAGCCAGGTGTGATGGTGCACACCTGTAAGTCCCATCTACTTGGGAGGCTGAGGTAGGGGAATCACCTGAACTCAGGAGGGAGAGGTTGCAGTGAGCTGAGATCACGCCACTGCACTCCAGCCTGGTGACAGAGCAAGATTCTTTTTTTTTTTTTTTTTTTTAAAAAAAAAAAGAAAGAATTCATAGAATCATAAAAGGCCAAGAGTGAAATTTAAAGTAAACTATGAACTTCATTTAATATAAATGCGTCATAATGATTCATTAACTGCGGTAATAAATGTGCTACACTAATGCAAAGTTAATACTAGGAGACACTTGGGGGTTAGAAGGGGCGGGGTAGTAGTGGTAATAGGGAGGGAAAATGTTATAAGAAGTCTCTGAACTATCTGCACAATTCTTCTGAAAATCTAAAACTGTTCTAAAAAATATTTTATTTATTTATTTTTTAAAGCACATCTTAGAAAAAATACCTGGGATGATCTCTAAACTCAGGATCCAGAAACTCCTGTTTCAAACAAGTAGGAAGATTCTTGTGGCTTCTAAGATATCAGCAGTCCGTGGCTTCAGGAATACAGAGCCCAAAGGTAAATACAACAACCAGATTGAAATAAGTACAGTTCCCAAGAATGGAGCTTGAATTGGAAAGACTGGAGAGTGGGTGGCTAGCTGTTTAGAGGTAATAGATGGCAGAACCCTCAGGATCAAGCCATCCTGAATGAAGAAAGACCTATGGAGAGTGCACACTGGAGTAAAGAGTGGCCTCTGTTCACGTTCTTCAGTAACAAAGAAACAGACGAATTAGATGGCGTTCATAAGCTAGCTAAAATGCCTTTCACCGGAAATCTGGAAAGAACTGATTTAGGAGAGTGAAAAGCAGGGATATGTGTGTGTGTGTGTGTCTGTGTGTGTCTGTGTGTGTATATATATATATATGTTTATAGTATCAAAATGCTCAACTTTGCTCCCTCAAATCATCCAGTTCCAATGTTTTATGCACACTATTATATATGACAAAATTATATAAAATATATTAATACATATCATTAAAAATACATAACTATTAATATATCATAGGTATATATTTCTTCATATACCATAAAATTTACCCTTCTAAAGTATGCAATTCAATGCTCTTTCGTATATTCAGAAAAACGTGCATCCATCACCACTACCTAATTCCAGGACCCAATTTTGTTTTTAACACATCTCAAATGTACACTACAAAGAAGGGATGATCCCCTAGGGATATGGCCTGTAAGAAGCAGCCTAGATTTTTTAAAAATGTGTTTCTTTTACTCTGCATGTAAATAAGTCTCCAATCTGTCAGTATTTAAGGTTCTCTTTCTTTCCAACAATCATGTAGGCTGATACTTTTTAAAGTTTCCACTCAGAAGACTGTCTTCCTGACCTGTAAAGAAATTAAGTGTAAAAATGTATGCAGTTGGACTAAATAATGAAAAAGAGGTTGAGAAGAGTGCACCGAAAAAGGCAAGAAAGGGGACTATGGGCCAAAGGTATACAATAGGGAAAATAAAAAAGTTTCTAGGGCACTGCAGAAAGACAATGTATTCTAATGATTATCTTTATTAGACTCTATTGGATCAGGAGCCAATTCATTAAACATTAATGGCAGGGGAATGCCATCCATATATTATAAATAGCCATTAAGCTGAGATAGACAGCTCAGCCCAGGGTCAGTATGAATTAATAAAAAAACTGAAGCTGGCATTTCAGAATCATAAAAAGATAGGTTTAGTAGAAAATATTCAATAAGAAGGAAGAAGAACAGTATATATGACACTACTTTTCTGAAGAGCGAACTAAAAATGAGAACAAACTTACCATAAACCTAGAAATACCCTTCATAAACGAAACACTTATTTCTTGAAAATGGATGTCACTTACATTTAAGAATCTTAACAGTACAATGTGTAACACTGGCAAACGGTAAATATAAAGACAAATGAGATGGAGATGTTCAGCTAGAAATTAGACCAAATGTTAATGCAAACAGAATATCCTCACTGAATACAGCTCCATACGCAGTGTGTGGCAGCAGGAGAACTGAAGTTATCAACAGATATGGACTAATTTCCAATTTCTCTGTTAGGTTAATCTGAAACCTATCCCACTTGACTGTATTTACAAGGTAAGTCATCCATAAAATAACTCTAGTTTTGTTAGTTTTACCATCAGTTGTCACTATTTTAAGAGTGAAATCATATTATGAAACTTGGTATTGATACTTACATAAATAGGCTCACTTTTATAATTTATTTTTCTCATTTTTTTTGTTGCTAATTTACACCCATTGTTTCAAACTAATCTGAAGAAAGAATCGAGACATTCTTATTTTTCTTATGTATCATAATGTTCCTAAGATAACATATGGACCTTTTGTAAAAATTTCATTGTAACAAATATTGTGACACAAAGTCAATATGACCCTGGTTAACAAAAACGATCAAAAACTAGGAAATAAAGTAAGAGTGGTGGTAGCAATGGTGTACATCATTTCCATTCAGTACTGTACTGGAATACTGCTCCCCAAGCCCACCCAAGGATTATTCAATTCTGTAAAATAACATATCTATGCTACATACTTTTTGATTATTGTATCATGTGGCACTGTCAAGTTATAGGTTAACTTGTAGATTTTTGTCTAGCACAAAAGAACCACTAAAGTTTATGGCTTAATTGCTTTGCGGGATACTAATTAGTCTTGTATGAAACCTAGTAATTTTACCCAAATATTCTCCCTCTCCAACTCCTTTTTAACAAAATGTTTATAAGTTCCCAGGTACTCAAAATGCCCCTGGGTTGCACTGGTTTCTTCATTAAAGACTTATTAAATGCTGGTATATATTTATTCTGTATTTGTATTATAGTCATATTAACTCTTAGAAAATAATACTTTTCACTCCACCAAGCACCTGCGTAAAATTTTTAAAAAAATTAACATTTGCCAATATTTTGAGAGGTGAATCAACTCAAGTAAGGTATAACCAGTAATGCCAAAAATAGGTTTATGCTCCATGAATTATCACTCCAGTGGTCTTCCAGCCACCAGTAAAAGTACATTTTTAAGTTATATTATAGAACAAGAGAGATATATATAAAATGAATGAATGGCATATTTATACATTATGACATTTTCATAATCTGCATAAAGCTTGTGATGGATTTTTCACCTATCTACTTGGCTAAGCTGAACTATAGTCCCTCCCACTTACTCAAACACTAATCTAGATGCTGCTGTAAAGGCATTTTTCAGACATAATTACACTCCCTAATCAGTTGAGTTTAATTTTAGGAGTCATCTTGGGTGGGCCTCACTTAACCAGTTTGAATCCCTTAAAAGAAGACTGAGATGTAATCCCAGCACTTTGGGAGGCCGAAGGTCAAGAGATCCAGACCATCCTGGCCAACATGGTGAGACCCCATCTCTACCAAAAATACAAAAATTAGCTGGGTGTGGTGGCATGTGCCTATAGCACCACCTACTTGGAAGGCTGAGAAAGGAGAATCGCTTGAACTTGGGAGGCAGAGGTTGCAGTGAGCCGAAATCACTCGTGACACTGCACTGGCACTCTAGCCTGGCAAAAGAGCAAGACTCTGTCTCAAAAAAAAAAATAAAATAAAATAAAATAAAATAAAATAAAATAAGACTGAGAAATTCTTGTACTTGGTGTTAGCTGCCAGCTGAGATCTTGGCTGGGGTTGTCAGCTAGAACTCCTCTTATTTTTTAATTTTATTGTTTTAAATTGACACATAATTGATATACATAGTTTTGTGGTACCTGCGATAATATAATACATTCATATAATTCAGCATTGGGATATCCATCATCTTAAATATTTGTCTTTTCTTTACGCTAGACACATTTAAATTATTTTCTTCCATCCACTAGAACTCTTACAACTCATGGCTAACCACTCCATGTGATTTGGCTTCTCTCACAGCAGGGCTGTTGGATTCCAAAGAAAAGCATCCTAGGAGAGGGTAAGTGGGTGTAGAGGGAGACGAAGTGGGGGCAGGGAGCACACACCAACATATACTAGGTGAATCCTATTTACTCAACATGCACAAGGTGAATCCTATTCTATTCTCTAACAATAGAGAAGCTTTTTCACCTAGGTTCAACTGAAGGAAGGGAAAATAGACTCCACCTCCTGATGGTGCACTGCAAGAATCTGGAACAACATGATGAATTAGAAATGCAGATGTGGCCATTTTTGGAAAATGTAACTATGCCACAACAGTCTGTGACTATTTTTCTACTGTATACTGATCATTTTTGTAATGGTCTTTGGAAACTTTGAATAAATTAGAGTCATTAACCCAATGTATGTATTATGAGTTGTAAATATTTTTCCCTCAAACAAATGTATTTTTATTATTTTTCTGTATCTTTTATCTTTTCTAAGTCCCTTGGAAGTATGCAAATTTTACTGAAGGAAATTGAATTTTTAAAAGAAGCACTTATAAAGGACATTTTCAATATTAGTGCATATCAGTTAAGTAATTTACAATAACTCTTATGGTACCCAATCTTTATCTCATAGTGATATTTACAAGTTTAAACATTTTTATATCAAATAGAGTTGCCTCTGAATTTTCCTCCTAACAAGGAGCTTAATCTACTATAGCAACCATAATGAAAATGTTATTTAAAAATCAGACAAGAGCAACAGGAAAAGTTGGTGTTTGCTATGAAAATTCTGTTTTTATATCAGTGGGCTTAGAACACTGTGGAGCGATATCATTTTATTCAGTTTTCTTTCATTTTAATGTCACCAAAAGGTCAAGCAGTAATCCAGAGATCAATTTACCATCCCATGCACATTGCTTCCTTCCAATTTGGGAATATACATTTAAATGTAAGATGGTCTTCACTGAAGCTCTCCCGCAGCAAAAAAAAATGTTAAGGCCTCAGATATTTTTATATCTACAGAGCAGAGAAGGCATTACTTCAAATAAATACTTTGCAATTAGCCTGATGATCCTTCTTTTGTCTTTTAATATTTTGATATTAGCAGGTTCTACTTTTGCTCCTGACACAGAAAAAACCATACCATGTTAACAAATTCCTTAAATGTTGAACTCGGACAAATCATCTATAAAATGTAACAATATAATCTCCCTACCTATCTGTCAAAGTTATTATGGAGACCAAGTGAAATTTCTTTTATTTTTTGTCTTTCTTTTCTTTTTTTGAGGCAGAGTCTTGCTCTGTCGCCCAGGCTGGAGTACAGTGGTGCAATTTTGACTCATTGCAGCCTCTACCTCCCAGGTTCAAGTGATTCTCCTGCCTCGGCCTCCCCAGTAGCTGGGATTACAGGTGTGCTCCACCATACCTGCCTAATTTTTGCATTTTTAGTAGAAACAGAATTTCACTATATTGGCCAGGCTGGTCTCAAACTCCTATCCTCAGGTGATCTGCAGGCCTCAGCCTCCCAAAGTGCTGGGATTGCAGGCGTGAGCCACCACACCCAACCAAAATTTCTGTCTACTTCTTATGACATTAGACTGCTGAGAGCCCTACTTATATGATGGTTTATTAGGATAGCTTTTAATACTTAGAACACTGTTTGAGACACATATTAGGTGCTTAATAAATTTTACCTGGTGTTTTTATGACATGCTTTATTATATTAAGAATTTAAGGCTATGAAGTGTGGAAAGAGATGACTTACCACTTCAGCATCAAGTACCACGCGCATATGGCATGTGAGAGGAAGAGAGAAGAAAAATGGGGAGACAAAGAGAGAAGGAAGAGGAAGAAAAGGGATTCAGGGTTCCCTGATTCTCCCTGTCCAGGTAAGCTGAGGGAAATAGCACATTTCATCAGCAACAGCTGGGTTCCCATTGCCCTCTTTCATTTACTACTGATAGGACCTTTGGAAAGAACTCCTCTGTATCAGTTATCTATTGCTATTTAACAAATTAACCCCCAAAACTCAGTGGCTTCAAACCACCATAAACATTTATTATCTTATACAGGTTCTGCAGGTCATGAAGTATGGAAGCAGATGAGCTGAGTGGTTCCAACACAAGACCTCTAGGAAACTGGAGTCACAACACCCACCAGGTTGAGAATAATCTGCAGACTTGGCTGAAGCTGAAGGATCCACCTCAAGTTCACTTACAAGGCTGGAAGTTGGCGCTGGCTGTTGGAAGGAGACTTTATTCCTTGCTACAGGAAGCTCTCCATAAGGCTGCTTAAATGTTCTCACAAAATGGTGACTAGCTTCTCCCAAAGTAAGATGTTATGACCTAGCCTCTGAAGATGCACACTGTTGCTTTCACTGTATTCTAATGGTCAAAGAGATAGCATAATACGGAGTGGGATGAGACTTCACTAGGAGCAGAATTTAAAAAGGTAAGGATCACTAGAAGCCACCTGGAAGGCTGGTTACCATGACCTCAAAATCTCTGATCCAGCATCTATAAAATGAGAATGATAATGACTTCTACCTCACATTGTTGGTGGAAACATTAAATGACACCATGTATTCAAAGTGACTGTGGTCCAGCCCTTGCTCCATGAATTCCAGGTCTCCTTAATCGTTCTATGTTCTAGGTTCTAGCACATGTGTGTGCATGTGGGTGTGGGTATGTGTATGAGTGTATGGGTAGGTGAGTGTGTGTGTGTTTGTGTATGTGGGTGCATACACACCTGGATCCATTTGGTTATCTGATGAAGCCTGTGTACAACTTCCAAAAATCATATTTTTAATAAAAAAGTACATAATATTATAAGAATACAAATTATACTAAAACATAGCTATCACAATATTTCAAAATATATGTGATACACTAATATGTGTTTCTTTATTAAGACATTATACAATGAAACCCAATGGCAGCTTTAATAATGACTGTATTTTAAAGGAATAAGCACAAATGTTTTGGGATATACATAATAACCGTAATATGATTAGACAGTATCTGTGATTTCTATTGGTGAAAAAGTGACAAGTACTGTCAATGCCACTGTTGTCTTTTGCTTACATTCACACTGGAAAGAAAGGCTAAATTCTAGTCAGAGTTTAGTGTAAGTGAAGATGTAACTTTTTTTCAATCCAACTTCAGTTTTTATAAACACTCCACAAACCCAATGGGTCAATGGACCCTGGACTAACCTCACTTAATTTATACTTTTAAAGAAAGAGGAAGAAAGAAGAAAAAGACGGTTCTAATATTTAATATTCCCTACAAATAAAATAATTTTCTTCCTATTACATTTCCTACTGTACACAGGAATATCTTTTCTCCATGATTCTCTCATTTCAAAATGATCACTCGTTGAATTGGACATATACCTACATAATGCTTTCATTTAAATGTATTTTAATGAATCTTTAGACCTAGATAAATGGATTTACAGAAGTGCTACATTAAAAGGCCATTTTAAGTTTGGGATCGAAAGGACCTTTAATTTATAGCTCCAGAAAATATCCATTCCATGGCTCAAAGATCCTTGTGGATTATAAAAGAGGAAACGACTAACAGAAAAGGAATTATTCACCACATTATTAAACATGACAAAAAGCTTCTGAATTGGAGCTTAAAACGGCCTATTTAAGATTCCAGCAATCCCTAGGACTTTGGCAACAAAAATGTTCAAAAGCCTTTTATAGTTGCTGTCAGATTTCTGTAACGCATTTGAGATTCCTGTGAACTTATTTATATAACAAGCTAAAACCTGAGGCCAACTTGAAAGTCTTTCTATTCTAATTATGTAGAAATGGAAATGCCTAGAAATGATGTTCAGTGTTCTCCCAAGAATATTCTCTTGAAATGGCAGGTTCAGAACCAGGTATTTAGAAGAAGGAATGAGAGGGTAGCTGCTATGGCTTATTATAAGGAACCATTACAGCAGATATACAAACTATAGTTTAGCAAAGTGGTTTCAAAGAACTGCCATTTAGCTATTCTCTCTGCAGCAGCACATTCTAAATGAATGTTCATATTGTTCCCTCCTGGCCTACTATAGTGGTTTATTTCTGAAATGCTATAGTTCATGTGTAATCATGTAGCAAAATAATTCAGGATATAATGACCCACCAGGATCTCAAGCTGATTGTGGTTCTTATCACAATACTGCTTCTGATGCTCTGTGTGGCTTTCCAAGCCAACTCTTTAACCTCTTATGTTTCAGCATTCCAATTTGACATCTGGCCCCTCTGTGTTCAGAGAAGTCAGCATATACTCTAAGCTAGAAATGCTAGGAGATATTCCAAAGAAAAATCAGATGGGTTTTTGGGAGCCAGTACTATGACTGACAGCTCTAAAATGGCTCCTAATCAGCCCACCACCTCCTGCTATTCACACTCTTAGATAATCTTCTCTCCCTTTGAGTGTGGGCTGGACCCAGTTACTTCCTTTTAATAAACAGAAATGTGATTTGTTTCTGTGACGTCATCTTTTCACCCTTTCTTTGCTCTCTTCTTGCTGGCTTTTTGAGATGACATAAGCTGACCTATGGAGAGCCCCATGTGGCAAGGAACTGAGACCAACAGTCAACAACCCTAGGAGTACTGAGTCCTGCTAACAACCATGTGAGTGAATCTGGAAGTGGAATGTCTCTAATTCTCACAATAAGATATTGACACCAAGAGCAGAGATGTTAAAGGACACAGGGTCTCAGAACTAGCAATGAAAGGTCTCGAAAAGGAATATGAAACCATTTTTTTTTCTAGCTCCAAATCCTGTGCTTCATTCACTGCTTTACACTGTGTCTCCAAAGGAGTCCTGTTTCAAATATTGAACTGGGTTTTGCCTGTCTGGAAGTTGGAACTCATTTCCCTAGAGATAAAATGGCAAGACTGAAATCAACAGGGTTCTAACATAATAGCAGAGAGGGGAAGGCAGAGGAGATGGGACGGGAGGGCTCGCAAAGGTGCCTGTGCCAAGCACTCCTGAGTTTTAGCAGTCTGATCCAGGCGGCTCCTAGGGGCTGGAGGAGTGGACAGAAGTCCAAGGGCCGGACCGAGAAAAAAATTAGGCGGCCTCATTTCACACTTCCTCATTTGAGTCAGTTTGACTTGATACTAGGATCTTTGCAGATTAATTAATTAAAAATCTCAAGATGAGATTGAAACAGCCTCATTGGGATGATACCAGCGGTTTATTGTCTCACAGCTGAGGAAATCAAGGACGCAGACACACAGGAAGTGAGGTTAAGTGGGGAAGTTTAACAGGCCAAAGAAAGAGACTAGCTCTCTGCTGAAGAGAGGGGTCAGGGAGAAACGGGTTGCCAGTCTGCAGTGAAACACACCGGGTTTTATAGATGCCTGGTGAGGGGGTAGTGACTGATTTACATCGGGTGAAAGATTGGTTGGACCCGTGTGTCATTTGTATAGGGCACGAAAAACTGGTTACGACTAGGTGTGTCATTTGCATAGGATGCAAATTTCTGGTTGCCCCACCTTAAACTTTTAATTTCAGGTCCTCTGAGTTGTGCCATTTCTTTACTGTACATATAGTAACAACAACAAAAAAAGGAAGATGGAGCCTCCATGTTGGACATGCCTGGCCCCCAGATAACCCTTTTTTATATGCACAGCTGCCAGCATTCCCCTGTGAAAGCTTCCAGCTTGCTTATCTTTTTTGCAGCTCAATTTTTCAGGCTGCTCTTTGTTAGGAAAAAAATAATTTCTTGGGCTGCTTTTCATTAGAAGGAAAATTCTGCTGAGACCTCTTTTACCCTTAGTATCTGCTTAAATAAGTTATTTCCACCTCCTGTATCAAAATCATCCGTATTTAGAGTAAGCCTTAAATCCAATGATCTATATGAGAGAAGGGACTGAGAGATTTGGGCACAGTGATCCTGAGGAAAAGATCACGTGGAGACAGAGGAAAGATTGGAGCCAGAGTGCCACAGCCTAGGAATATCAGGAACCACTAGACACTGGAAAAGACAAGGAAGGATGTTCCCCTGAAGGCTTCCAAGGGAGTCTGGCCCTGCCTGTATCTTGATTTCAGACTTTTGGCTTCCAGAACTGTGAGAGGATAGATTCCTGTGGTTTTTAAGCCACCAAGTTTGTGATAATTTGGTACAGCAGCCCTTGGAAATGAATACGGACACCAGTGATACTAATATTCAGTTAGACATGAAAGCCACCACTTGAAGCTGTCGTGCCAACCTTGCCAGGTGAACCATTATTTAGCTCAAGGTGAGGCCAGATGGAAATCACGAACAACGAGAACATCAGCTGCAATCATCACCAGAAAACTACCTTCACCTTCAAAACAAAATAGTAAAAACCCAATGTGTTAAAAAGTCTTCTTTGAATAAGGCTGTTGTGAGATGCTTAGAAATAGCATAAACCAAGACATATTATACTGTAGTCGGATATCATTTCAAGATTAGCGGTGTGAGCAAATCCTCAAGAAGTGAGTTTCCCTTCCCCTTCCAGATTAAATTTTAAAAGCCTGAGAAAATCAGGGATGTCATCCTAACTTGGATGTTAGGTGCTGTCAATTTCTCTTGAGCCTTCCCTTTCCTCCTTCCTTCCTTCCTTCTTTCTTCCTTTATAACCAGATATTTATAGTTAGTCCTGTTCCAAGAGAGCGTTGGAAGCCAGGATAAGGGCATATCACACTCAGAACAAAACTGTGTGAAACAGCAATATTATGGTCTCTATGACTTGATAATTAGATGTAATTAAATTGCTGGCCAAGATATCCTATACCCACGCAATTATTAATACCAGTAGTAAGAAAGGAAATCAGAGAATGAAAGCTGAATTCTATCAATAGACATATCAGAAAACATCAAGAAAAGCTTTCTATGAAGAAAAAAGTGTGCAACTCTTTTAAAGAAAGCATAGTCATAAAATGAAATTGAAATGTGTATTTTTTTTGTTTTATTGGCTTTATTTCAAATGGCTATTATTAAATCCTGATAGTCAATTAAAAAAAATTCACCAAACTAGAAATCTGAAGTATGTATGTATAAGCATGCCTACATATATTACAAACTATTGAATTGAAACATTAAAACATTCTCCATAGCAACCCTAAATCAAACTGATATTTCATTTTGGTTCCCCTGATGCCAATACATATAGTACATTAAACCCACAGCTTTCAAAGCATAAAAATGTCTTTGAAAACATAAGTAATCTAGAGATGATGTTCAAATACAGTATAATATACACCTTGGTTTATCATTATTTCTTTCCCAAGATTACATTTCTATGAGAGAAAAAAAAGAGGAGTCTAAATATGATACTGGGTCATTAATTTTAATGAGGAAAAGAGAAATTTTGACTTTGCCAATTCTGACCATTGGGGAATCTATGCCCATGGTAATACATTACTTACGTCTTACTTGCACTTTTACCAAAAATCTCAAGTTAAAGACCACAGAATTTATAAGCTAGAAAAGATAAGTAAAAAGGACACTGAAGCTAACCAACAAAATAAGAGGAAAAAGATTCCAGTTATGGCCTCAAAGTCACTGATTTCCATGGAAGGAGATTAAACATAACACTTTTTTAACCTTCGCTGACAGCAAACAATGTTTTATAAATGTCTCTTAATGGGGAAGGAGGTCAGGTACAAATCTGAAGGTCACCTAACTATGTTTTCTTCCAAAGTATCATAGGGCATAGGGAAAGAACCTAAAACATGCCTGCCGATTGGAATTGGAAATGAAGTGGTCCCTTGTTTGATGCCAGAGAAAGTATCCTGAGAAAGTGTAGCTCTTAGCCTTTTTCCCTCTGAAGATTTAGTGAAAATCAACAGTACCCACTGGACAAAACCACTTTAGCTAAAGAGGAATGGGGGATTTAAGGGGACACAAAATATACTTAAAGTTTAGAAATTGGGCTTTCAAATTCTACCAGAGAAGTTTTACATCAATTAAGTCCTATTTTGAGCTAGGATCCATCATTATGGGAGGCGAACCAAAATCTTAAAAAAATATGTAAGTTCAGAATGTGAGCTATGCCTCAGGAGGTGCCATGGAATTCACTAGGAGGTAGGCCTACTGCAAATTACATTTTAAAAAGCGATCTCAGCAATGTGTTCTTCCCTGAAACCACAAATTCCTTTTGAATCAATCTTTGTTACATGTCATTTTCAACATTTTTCCATGAGCAACACAACACCATGTCTTCAGGGGTCCAGGAGGAAATCTACAGGACTTTAAAAAGCACAAGGGAGTGAATATGGGGTCATAGCTTTTGTCATTGTTGAAAAGAGACGCTGGTAAGTTCCATGCATTAAAACAGACCATGCAAAGCATGTCTGATGGACTAAGATAAATAACATAACAGACTCACTCTTGCATGTCCAAGTGTACTTTTGAGATGGTGAAATACATTTGATGCACTGAAACATGAAACCATCAAAATCTACAGCTGGAAGGGACCTTGGAGACGAATCATTTGAAAGCCCTCCAGAGGAACCCAAGTTCCAGCAAATATGAAGAATGTGACCAAGGTCACAAGTTAGTTGGCAGCTCAACTTGGACCAGAATACGGATCTAATTTTATTATACACACTTTTAGTTTCTAAACACCAAGAGGCATGAATGTACAAAGAGTGAGTACAATCACACGCTGTGCCTAAAATAAAAATGACAAAAGTAAACCTAGAGCCTGAGTTAAATTACTCACCTGTGTTCTTCCCCCACCGTACAGAACGTTTCCATTAGCACAAAGATCCCTCATGTTGCCCCTTTCTGGCCACATCAATTTTCCTCACACCCTCACTCCCCTATCCATCCTTAATCACTGCCAACCACTGATCTGTTCTCCATTTCTGTACTTTTGTCATTTTAAGGAAGTTATATAAATGGAATCATACAACATATAACCTTTTGAGATTGGCTTTTTACACTCAGCAAAACTCTCTGGAGAGTAAGCTCTTTGTATCAACAGTTCATTGGAATGCAGAATACCTTCTCTGATATGGATGTACCACAGTTCATTTATTCACCTGGAGAAGGACATCTGGATTGCTTCTAATTTTTGACCATTATGAATAAAGCTGCTGGGAACATTTCTGTAAGAGAGTTTGTGTGGATCTAAGATTTTGTCTTTCTTGGATAAATGACCATGATCACAAATGCTGGGTTGTCTCAGTCTGTCTGTGTTGTTATAAAGGAATACAAGAGTAGCCAGGCCAGTGGCACAGGCCTGCGGTCCCAGCTACTCAGAAGGCTGAGGTAGGAAGGTCTGTTGAGCCCAGAAGTTTGAGGCTATAGTGGGTTACAATGACACCTGTGAATAGCCACGGCACTGCAGCCTGGGCAATATAAAAACAAACAAACAAAAAAAAAACAATAAAAAAACACAAAACTCTCTTATTAAAAAAAAATATATATTTTAATAAAAGAGATAGTTTTGTTTTTTATATATATAAATATGTTTTGTTTTATATATATTATATATATTTATATATATAAAATAGATATATCTATATATATTTATTTATATATATTTATATATTTATATATATATAAAACAAATATACATATTTATATATATAAAATACATATATAAACATATATATATTTTATATATATATAAATATATTATATATATATAAATATATATATATTTTTTTTAATAAAAAGAATACCTGAAGCTGGGTAACTTACGGAGAAAAACAGTTTATTTGGCTCATGGTTCTGCAGGCTTCACAAGCAGCATGATGCCAACATCTGCTTCTAATGAGAACCCCAGGAAGCTTCCACTCATAGCTGAAGAAGGAGAGCCAGCATGTAGAGATTTCATGGCAAGACAGGAAGCAAGAAAGAGGGTAAAGGTGCCAGGCAATTTTGAACAACCAGCTCTCAGGGAAATGCTCCAGGAACTGAGAGTGAGAACTTGCTCAATACTACCTGGAGAGCAACAAGTCATTCATCAAGGATCTGCCCCCATGACCCAAACACCTCCCGTTAGGCCCCACCTCTAACACTGGGGATCAAATTTTGATATGAGGATTGGAGGGCATCCAAACTATAGTAGGTTGTAAGACAGTTATCTGTTTAGTTTTTAAGAAACTACTAAACTGCCTATCCAGAGTGACTGTATCATTTTACATTCTTACCAGCAAACATGCAAAAGTAGTTTAATAGAGAAAGGATAGCTTTTCCAACAAATAGTGCTAACTCAGTTGAGCATATACAGGAAGGAGGGTGATATGGTTTGGCTCTGTCCCCACCCAAATCTCATCTTGAATTGTAGCTCTCATGATTCCCATGTGTTGTGGGAGGGACCTGATGGGAGAGAATTAAATCATGGGGATAGTTTCCTACGTATTGTTATCATGAGAGTGAAGAAGTCTCACAAGATCTGATGGTTTTATAAGGAGTTTCCCCTTTCCCTTGGCTTATTCTTTCTCAGCTGCTGCCACATAAGATATGCCATTCACCTTCCGCCATGATTGTGAGGCCTCCCCAGCCAGGCGGAACTGTTAGTCCATTAAACCTCTATTTCTTTACAAATTACCCAGTCTTGGATATGTCCTTATTAGTAGTGTGAAATGGACTAATACAGAGGGGAAGGGGGGAAGGAGGAGGAGAAAGAATAAAAGGAACAGGAAAGAAAAGAAAGAAGAACTTTCACATTAACCTCACAACTTGAATAAAAATCAACACAAAATGAATCATTTTCCCCACATCTTCACCAGCATTTAGTGTTCTCACCTTTTTATATTAGCCACTCTGATAGATGTGCAGTGATATCTCAACGTGGTTTTAATTAACATTTTCCTTAATGAAGAACATCTTATTTGTTTATGAGTTACATGGCTGCCCATGTCTTCTGCCCATTTCCAACTGGTTTGCCTTTTTCTCGTTGAGTTTTGCTAGTCCATTATAAATCCTAGCTAATAGCCATATTTTGGATATCTTTCAAATATTTGCTGTTTTCAAATATTTACTCCCAGTCTGCAGCTTGTCTTTTTAGCTTAATAGTCTTTCAGAGAGTAAATTTTTTAAATTTTGTAGTCAAATTCATCAATTTTTCCTTTTATAGCTCATGCTTTTGATGTCAAATCTAAGAACTTTTTGCCTAGACGCAGATCCCAATGACGTTTTCCTCTGCTATTTTCTAAAAGTTGTATTTTCTAAAAGTGTTACATTAATGTTCATGATCCACTTTGAATTAATTTTGTGCAAGATGTGAGGTATAGGTTAATTTTTTCCCTAACTGTACGATTTGTTGAAAAGGCTATTCTTTCTCTAACTGAATTGCTTTTTTATTTTTGCAAAACAAAACAAAACAAAACAGTGGGCATATTTGTGTAGGTTTGTTTCTGGGTTCTCTATTATGTTGCATTTATCTACGTGTCTCTACTTCTGTCAATGACACATGGTCATAAATATTACAAGTATGTAAGTCTTGAAATTGGATGATAGACTGATTCCTACCACCTTATTCTTTTTTCAAATCTGTTTTAGCTATTCTAGTTCCTGTGCCTTTATATATAAATTTTAGAATAATCTTGTCTATATCTGCTAAAATTTGTTGCTGGTATTTTAATAATAATTATATTGAAACTGTGTATCAACTTGGGAGAACTGACATCTTTACTATGAGTCTTCTAGCCTGTAACAAGAATATGTCTCTCCATTTATTGAGATCGTCTTTGCTTTCTCTCATTGGCATTTTTTAATTTTCACCATACAAGTTCTATACATTTTTTGACAGATTTACATGTAAATATTTCTTTTTGTGTGTATGTATGTTAAAGGTGCCGCATTTTTTATTTGGTATCTCTGTGTTGATTGCTAATATAAATAAACATAGTTGTTTTCTATATGCTGGTCTTATATCCTCGGGCCTTTCTGAATTCATCTATTATATCCAGGATTAAAAAAATAAGATTCCTTAGAGTTTTCTATGTAGGACTTGCAAGGCCAGTTTTTCTTCTTCCTTTCTAATCTGTATGTCTTTTATTTCCTTTCCTGGCCTCACTGTGCTGGCAAGATCAATAATGAAAGTATTAGAAGTATCGGAACTTGGGTAGGGGTATAAAAAACCAGTGTTTTCCTCCTCTCACACACTACTCAACACTTCTCACATCAGATTCTCCAGCAGACACTCACTGGATATCCTATAACTCAATTCAATTCACACATGATCTACCCAGAGATATTGTCAGATCCAACAGATTAGGGGCTCAGTCCCACTTCAGATGTCAGTTGTATACCCCAGGCTGTGAACTATGGTTCTGAACTGGCCAGCTGTAAATCAGCGTTCCCACGACCTCCTCTTCATGTTCAAGAAATTTGCTAGAGTGGTTCATGGGACTCAGGGAAAAGTTATACTTCCACAGATAAACAACCACAGATAAACAACCAGATGGAAGAGATGGAGAGGACAAGGTATGTGGAAAGGAGTGTAGACCTTCCTTCTCTGGGAAGGTGCTCTCTCTACAAGCACCAGCCTCCAGGCAGCACTACAGGTTCTGTAAGCTGGAAGGTCTCCAAATCCTGTCCTTCTGAGTGTTTGTGAAGACTTCATGTCTTATGCATGATTGATTACAGCACTGGCTACTGATGATCATCCTGACCTTCAGATCCTCCACCCTCCCTAGAGTCAGGAGATAAGGCTGGAAGTTCTGAGGCTTATACCACATAGTTGGTTCTCCTGGCAACCAGTCTGCATTCTGAGGCTATCTAGGGGCCCCAGCCATCAGTTATCACATTAGCATTAAAAAAAAAAAAACACTCATCTCCAGAGATTTCACAAGTTTTAGAAACTGTGCACCAGGAACCAGGGGCAGAGGCCAACTATGTTTATTATATCAAAATATCATAAAAGTATTCGATCTTCCAACACTAAGTTGAATAGTGGTAGTGTCAGTCACCATCTTTGACTTTCTCCCAATCGTAAAGAAAAGCATTCGGTCTTTACCAATAAGCATGATGTCACCTTTTTGCAGATATTCTTTACCAAGTTTGAGAACATTCTTTTTTCTAGTGTTGAGTGTTTTCATAACAAAGCAGTGTTGAATTTTGCCACATGCTTTTTCTGTGTCAATTGATATGATCAAGTTATTTTCCTTCTTTGCCTGCTAATGTGTATGAAATTAAATAATTTAAACTTAAAATAATTCCATTTAAAGCTGTTGGAGCTTTAAATCACTCTGAGCTTTGAGAGGTGGCTATGCCGCCTGAGTCAAGTGGCATGCAGCTGCAACTTCTGCCGTTTTTCTTGTAAATAATTAGGAAGACCAAGCAGTGCCAGGGACAGGACCCTTCAGATCATTGCCCTTTCTCACAGAGTAATAAAGTAATCTTCTTTGGAATGTAGCAATCCATAAGCAATCAAATTACTGTGGCATGTACACCGGTCTCATATGGAAAATGTCATCCTGCTGGAACTTCTCTGTCTCTGTCTATATATGTGAAACCTCAACTTCTCCACTTTGGGCCGCTGATCCATTTGTGTTCAGTTAGTGTTTCCAGTGACTATCCTCAAGCTTTGCACTAGAATAAACTCCACATTTAATCCTGTTCTTTGAATCTCATTATCTACGGTTGACATGTGGTAGATTCCATCGCTGATTTTCAAATAGACCCTACTTGATCATGATGTATACTTCTCTTTATATATTGCTGAATTCTATTTGCTAACATTTTGTTAAGAAATTTTGACATCTCTGTCTATGAAGGATACTGGTCTGCAGGGTTTTTCCTACTATTTTTGTCTGGGGCAATATAACTTCAAAAATTAAGCAATAAATGAATAGCCTTCCTTCATCTGAGTGTCTTGATTTCCCCTCCATATATGAAAGACATTTTTACTAGACATAGAATCCTAAGTTGACAGTTATTTTCTTTCAGTATGGAAAAAATATGATGCCACTTTTGCCTGCCTGGAAAACGCAGGCCTCATTACCGTTGGGTGGTAAAGAAAGTCCTGATTGTCTATTATGCCTCTTCTGATACCACCCCTGAGAGGAGGAAAAGGTACTTCTCCACTGTTGGTGGAGGTGAAAATTCAGGCTCCCCATGCGGACTCCTCACCACCCAACAGACATGAGAATTCTGGCTCTCTACTTGGCTTTCTGTAATACTAACCTCACAAGGAGGTTGGAGTGTCTCATTACATCCCAGTGAGGTAGAAGTTTTGGCTCCCACTGGACCTTTGCTGCTGGAGGTAGGGGTAGGTAGGCCACAGGTTTTTTCAGTGTGTGTATGTGTGGTGATTAGCTGGAGTAGTACAGACATTATCTAAAAGTTTTCTCCGTACTGCTAGACTGCCCCTTTCCCAGTTCTTCACCTACAGTGAGCAGGCTCTCACTGTAACCCCTCGCCTTTTTTCCTTTTTTTTTTTTTTTTTTTTGGTCTGTGCCCTCTGGCAGCTAAGGGTTATAGCTTCTTTAGTTCTAGGGTTGGGATATCTAAGGCAAAAGTCACATCTAGGGAATTCATTACCATATTGTTTTTTGTGTCTCCAGGTCTCTAGCTGGTCTGACTTCTCTCCACTCTCAGAATATCTTTAGTTTTGTCTTATATATAACATCTAGGCTTTACTTGTCCTAAATGAGAGGAAGAAGAAAGAGTACACCTGTTTCATTTTTCCAGAAATGGAAGTCCCTTTGTTTTACCTTTTTTTAAAAAAACCAAAGTCTTTGTTCTTACTGTTATCACACCAGACCCTAACAAAGAAGAAAAATTAACACCAAAAAAATAATAACAGGGATAGTATGAGAACATTCACAGCTTTACTTGAGAAGAGGAAAAGGAAAGGATAGAAAGTGGGAAGAATTAGAGTCAAAAGACTCCAGTTCTAATGGAAATATGGTCAACTACCAACCTTGCATCTCTAAATATCACTTAAATATTCAGGCAGCCTCACGTTTTGTTTTACTTTCCCTGTAAGATGTTGATGATATTGCCTACGTAACCTTTCACAGTTGTGGGATTATAAAAAGAGATAGGATATGTGATGATGCCTTGTCAATTTTCAGTCAAGGTATAAATAAAGGGCATGTTATTGCATTCCGATGATCAACTCCCTGCCTCTTCCTACCTGCTCCAACAAAACTCAGTTCTTTCCAGTTTGTCCTGTGTTTCGGCACTAATTCAGCACCTATTGATCCGCCTGCACAAACTAGAAATATGCGAGGCATTTTGGATACCTCTGACTCCCTCTATTCCCCACCAGTCAAAATAATCATATCACAGTCCTGATGTTCTACTTCCAGATAGCTCTCAAATCTGTCTGCTTCACTCCATCAGCCTGAGATCCAGCCCCCATTCTCTCTTGCCTGCACTGTAATAGTCATCTTCCAACTTTCCCTGCTCCCAAACTCATCTCTAAAAAGCAGCCAGATCATCTTTCAAGCACCCAAATCATCTCTCCCAAATCCATTCTAGATTCTCCTGGATCCCTAGAGTTCCCATCTGGGCTTCCCCTTTCTCAGGAGCCTTATCTATTTATTCAAAAAACTGAAATGGTTTTCTCTTACATTATTAATTCTAAAATAAAATTCTGACCTAAAAGCATGATTTTAAAACTTTTATCCTTTATAATCAACAAATACAACTAACAATAGTATTTCATAATGGGAAAACAATTTTGTGACTTCTCACACGGGCATTGCTTCGTAAGGACAGGAAGAAACACTGGACATGTAAATGTCAGGTTTCCAAGTCCAAGCCTGGCCAGTATAGCCTTGGTGACTCCAGATGATCTCTAGGAGCCAGAAAGGCTGAAGTATTCAGATGGCCATAAAGAGAAGTGAAATAACTAGCTCCTGCCCCAACTGATTGCTCTCCCCCTGCAACATTCAGCCATTGTTCCTGCCCAGTCTTGCAAAATTTTCCCCTAGACATTAGGTTTCTCAAGACTCCCACCCCTGTAACTATGTAATTTACCGCACCCTCCCCTCTGCTTGCGACCGATAACCCCCACCCTTATGACTATGCCTGTTTGTAGTAGATAACCCCTACCCTTGTGACCATGATGCCCTCCCTCTCCCTAAAATAGATTACCATCTTTAGCCATTTGCCCCAACCTATATAACCAGTCCCCTTTCCTACTCCCCTTGCCTAACTCCTTTCTAAGACTTGGCCTGCTTGCACCCAAGTGTTTAATAAATGGCCTCGTTGCCCACACAAAGCCTGCCTGGTTGTCTCTTTACGCAAGTGACGCACTTAACAGTAAACGAGAGCTAGTATGTTTCACCAGAGTCTTATGTACCTATTACTTAAGAATGGAAACATCAGCCATAACTTGCAAATCAGCATTATGACTTATGAAACAAGTACACTGTACCTTGCCAAGCTATTAATTACTAAATAAACCTAAACTTCTTCATCACAAGTTCATTCAGCCTCATGCACTCAACCTACACACATAAAACTCTGTTCTAGAAACTGCCTAGCTGACCAGTTCTGACCCATATCTACTAGGATCATTGCATGACAAGTTCTAGCTCCCCAAACCTTCTACTGGCCTTCTCCAATTCTTTTGTGACACCTCCCAGTTTGCCTGGTGTGGGTTCACCTTTCCAATAGCAAGCTCATAATATACCTTAGAATCTAAAAATTTTTATGATATTCTTTAAAGGGTTTTAGCAAAATAAATGATTAGGATAAATATTTAAAATTTTGCATCTAATTTTAACAGTTATTAATATTACTTCTAGTTAAAGGAGAAAGACTATGGAGTAGGGAGCAGGGTGTAAAAGGATGGATTACTCTTATTTTTCTATAGTGATTGAAGTTCAAACAATAAAAATGCATTCACCTATTTCCTCTGAGATTTTAAAAACACATATTAAATGCTGAATATATGTCCTGTCAATTAAAAACTGTAAGAGTAACCTTATAAAAGAAAAAAAAATATTTGCTCAGGAGATAATTAAATACCCACATTGACTAAATATATTTAAAGTGGTTATGATTCAATGTCAGACTAATATTTTTGCCTCTATTTCAATTGCTTTTTAAAAGAAGTATCAGGAGGTTCCAATTAGAAATTTAACTGAAGGCCACTTTGAATCAATATGCTGTGGGAATTAAATGGTGCTGTTTTTATATTTTCCTTTTTGAAGATAGTGGTCATTCTTTTTTTTAAAATTTTTATCTTTAAGAGTTCAAGGGAGGGGAGCACTACACACAAAGGGGTCTGTTGGGGAAATAGGGGAGGGACAGTGGGAGGTGGGGAGGTGGGGAGAGATAGCATGGGAAGAAATGCCTGATATAGGTGAAGGGGAGGAAAGCAGCAAATCACACTGCCACGTGTGTACCTATGCAGCAATCTTGCATGTTCTTCACATGTACCCCAAAACCTAAAATACAATAAAAATTAAAAAAAAAAAGAAATTACCATATATACACTTGAGTTAAATTCTAATTTTTATGGGCATTTTACACTATTCCCAATTTAGAGACTTTCAAAATCTTTAATCCAGTTTATCCACATTTGTCTTAAGTGCTATTGTTTTCGAGTGTTTTGTTTCTGTATATTTTAAGCCCCATTGGACATTATTAGTCTTTTGACTTTCCTGTATTTTCCATTGTTTTGACTTTACGCCCCCTCCCCACCTCAATCTCCAGCCTTCCACCTGAAATTATTTTGTAAATACTCTTTTTTTAATTACATTTAGTAAAAATTTTCTCATTTTTATTTGTCTTAAAAAAGACTTTATTTCACATTTAGTTTTGAAGGATATTTTTTCATTAAGTAAAGAATTATTGGACTGCAGTTATTTCCTTAGTGGATTGAAGGTGACATTCCATTGTCTTCTGGCTGCCATGGTGTTTGTTGGGTTACTTGAATTTGTGAAGTTGATATCTTCCATTAATTTAGGGGAATGCACAGTCATTTTCTCTTACTTCTTACTCTCCTTGGTTCTTCTGGTATTCCCTTTATATGCAGTTAATCTCCATCACTGTATCCTCTTTGTCTCCTAAGCATTTTTTCTCTTTCATTCTTATTTCAGTTTACGTAATCCACTAATTTTTAAATCTAATGTCTAGTTTGTCCTAAAACTCATTCTGTGAGGCCTTAATTTTGGGCATTTTATTTTTCACTTCTAGAAATCTGCTGTGCAATTTTTTTAGTTTTCTTTTTATTTGAGATGGAGTCTCACTCTTGGACACCCAGACTGGAGTATAGTGGCATGATCTTGGCTCACTGCAATCTTTGCCTCCTGGGTTCAGGTGATTCTCCCACTTTCAAGTGATTCTCCTGCGTCAGCCTCCCAAGAAGCTGAAGTTACAGGTGTGTACCACCACACCTGGCTAATTTTTGTATTTTTTTTTTTTTTTTGGGAGGTAGAGATGGGTTTTCACCATGTTGGTCAGGCTGATCTCGAACTCCAGACCTCAAGTGATCCGCCTACTTCAGCTTCCCAAAGTGCTGGGAATACAGGCATGATATACTGCACCTGCCCAGTTTTCATCTGTATGTTGAAATTATATTGTTGACTTTTAGTTCGTTGGACATAAGCATCATTATTTTAAGGTCTGTGTCTGATATTTCAACATTTGGAGTCCCTATAGGCCTGTGCTGTGGAGTATTTCTGCCAGTTCTCATTAGTGTTGTCTTCTTGTCACATGTGTCTGTTTTTGATTGTATACTTGACATTGCATTTGGAAGAAATGTTTGTAGAAGTGAACTGAGGCCTAGTGTGGTTTTACTTTCTATAGATTGGATTTTCGTCTGCTTTTATCAGATAGTGGGGAAATACAAGATCATCTTAAACCACTTATAAAGATGGAGATTTTTCTGGGGCATTTAGATGAATCAAAACTAGGAAATGGTCTTCATGAGGCTGGGCTACTTACCATTTACCCTTGTTCTTAGAGTGCAGCCCTTCAGGGTCCTAATGGGATTCCCAGTAGGCCCAACTTTTGTCATCTTTCAGCTGACTCTTCTGGTTTAGAAAATGTCTTCCAGTGGTTCAATTTCTGAATTAATTTCCTGGCTTTCTGTTTTCATCCAAATCTTGGCTGGGTAATTGTTTAATTTCTTCTCTTCTTCTATTTTACTTTTTTAAGAATGAAACAAAATGTTTAGTGTTGCATTGTATCTAATCTTTCCCCTAATATTTGTTGGCATAATAGGATTTTATATTTTGCTTTTAGATTTAAAAGTATTATATGTCTTATTTTAAAAAATATTAAAAATTAGTTTTTATATAGCTACATTGACAAGAATTAGACATCAAGTCTGAATTTTACTTTTATCTTTGACTATCACAAATTATTTTATGGCACATCTGCCCCATTTTTGAATTTATTGTTCTGATTCACTTTGTAGTCAGTGATATAATTCTATTTTTGTGTGTGTGAACAGGAAAAATGTATGGGTGATGTACTTTCTTGGCTTTTGGCTTTTGCAGGTCTGAAAATAGAAAACATTTTTTTCTTTTGTTTTTCTACTTCAGCAATATTTAGCTTGGCTTGTTGTTAAGATTTTGTTGCGTGTTGTTTCTTTGAAAACCATGGTGTGGAGGAGAAGTCTGATGCTAACATGATTTAAAAATGAATAATTCCTTCTGGTTCTTGTAAGATTTCTTCTTTACCTTTTAAATACATAATTTTTAGAAGTATACATCCAGATATTCAGTTTTCATTAACATAACTCAGTACCTAATCTTTTATCTGTAGTAAAGTCCTTCAGAATTATACCATTGATTATTTATTAAGTCATGTTGCATGGCTTAATATATTTTAGTTTTTCTGGATATACTTTTCATATTTCTGTCATTTTGCCTCTCATTTTTTTCTTCATCCTTAATTCTCAGAGAATTGCTTTTAACTGGTCTTTTAATTTACTCATCCAGTTTTCTGCGGTGACCATTGCTAACTCCATTTATTGTGCAAAGTAGTTTCATTTTTTTTTTGTAAAATCTGGCACTTTCTAATATAAATGATGCAGAAAAATTCATTTCATTTTATAGTTTTGTAGTCCTCTTATTCTTAAACCCTTATTTCCATTTCACAGGTGTGATATTCTCAATATCATTAAGAGTACTTGTTGTATAGTTTATAAAGTCTGATTTTGTTTTTTGTACTAGGAAATGAGTAATCTGATTCTTCTTCAATTTGGTCTCTTTAATTTCATCTATGCAAATATCTTATTGTTATTATTTAGTTTTATTGTCTATATAATGTCGGGGACTGGCACATCTGCTGGGAGGCTCCTGGCCTGCGGGATGCCTCACCCCAACTTGGAGATGTTCACAACCTGGAAGAGAGAGTGCGCGGAAGAAAAGGCAGACAGACAGTGGGGTCTGCAGGGCTACTCAGGCAGTGTCTGAATGGCATACCAGAATAGCAAGTTTATTGTGTGCATGAGTCTGATTATATATCTTTTAGTTCTTCCTTGATGATGTAAACTACATTGTGACATTAAACAGTAAA
>CAUYLG010046950.1:0-63838 GCA_963573385.1 Cacajao melanocephalus | reverse complement strand
ACCTTATTTGAATTCACCAAGTGCACCAAGTGGGCCAGTGTCCTGGGCTCAGGACTACAACTCCCAGCAGCCCCTGCCTCCCAGAGGCTCTGCCCCACCCCAGAGGCCTCCTGGGAGTTTCATACTCTGGGGAGCCAGGTACCTGGACCTCATCCTGAGGGTGATGGACCACCAGCGCGTAGGCCAGGGCGTCCTCAGACAGCGGGGAGAAGTTGGCCTGGGCCAGCAGGGGCTCCAGAGCCCGAAGCACCTCCTGCTCATTGGACAGGCGCTGGGGGTCTGTCAGCGATGGCTGATCGAGGGTCTCCCTGTCAGGGTTGATGGGGTCATACAAGGCCTAAGAGGAGAGTCAAAGAGAAAAAGATGGGCTAGGTCACTGCATGAAGGAAGGATTGTGGTATCCTTTCCAGATACTTTCTTTTATTTATTTCTTTTTTGAAACGGAGTCTCACTCTGTCACCTAGGCTGGAGTACAATGGCGCGATCTCAGCTCACTGCACCCTCCACCTCCCAGGTTCAAGCAATTCTCCTGCCTCAGCCTCCCTAGTAGCTGGTATTACAGATGCATGCCACCATGCCCAGCTAATTTTGTATTTTTAGTAAAGACAGGGGTTTCACCATGTTGGCCAGGCTGGTCTCGAACTCCTGACCTCATGTGATCTGCCCACCTTGGCCTCCCAAAGTGCTGGGATTACAGCTGTAAGCCACCTTGTTCAGCCCTTTATTCTTCTTTCTTTCTTTTTCTTTTTTTTTTTTGTCTTGCTCTGTCTCCCAGGCTGTAGGCAGAGGCTCAATCTTGGCTCACTACAACCTCCACCTCCTGGGTTCAAGCGGTTCTCCTGCCTCAGCCTCCTGAGTAGCTGGGATTACAGGTACGTGCCACCACACTCAGCTAATTTTTGTATTTTTAGTAGAGATGGGGTTTCACTATGGTTTCACTATGTTAGCCAGGCTGGTCTCGAACTCCTGACCTCAAGTGATCCACCCACATCAGCCTCCCAAAGTAAGATTACAGGCGTGAGCCACTGTGCCTAGCAGATTCTCTTCTTATCACTCCTATATCCAATCTTTTGGCAAGTTCACTTGCTAAACCCCTGAATCTGTCTTGAATCCACCCTCCTCTCTTTCTCCTTTGCTGCTATCTTCTCACTGAAGCCACCTTCATCTCTCCCATAAACAATTACCCAGGGCTTCTGTTCCCCAACTTTTACTCTTGCTACTTTCTTATTTATTTTTTGAAACAGAGTCTCACTCTGTTGCCCAGGCTGGAGTGCAGCGGCGCTATCTCAGCCCACTGCAACCTCTGCCTCCCAGGTTCAAGTGATTCTCCTGCCTCAGCCTCCTGAGTAGCTGGGACTACAGGTACCTGCCACCATGCACGGCTAATTTTTGTATTTTTAGTAGAGACCAGATTTCACCTCGTTGGTCAGGCTGGCCTCGAACTCTTGACCTCGTGATCCACCCGCCTTGGACCCAAAGTGCTGGGGTTACAGGCGTGGGCTACCATGCCATCCTTTTTTTTTTTTTAACTAGCCAGGCATGTTGGTGCATGCCTGTGGTCCCAGCTACTTGGGAGGTTGAGGTAGGAGGATCACGTGAGCCCAGGAGGTGGAGGCTACAGTGAATCATGATTGTGCCACTGCACTCCAGCCTGGGAGACAGAGCGAGACCCTGTCTCAAACAAAAAAAAGAAAGAAAACGAAAAAGAAAAAGAAGGCCGGGTGCAGTGGCTCACACCTGTAATCCCAGTACTTTGGGAGGCCGAGGCGGGTGGATCATCTGAGGTCGGGAGTTCGAGACCAGCCTGACCAACATGGAGAAACCCCATCTCTACTACAGATACAAAAATTAGCCAGGCATGGTGGCACAGGCCTGTAATCCCAGCTACTTGGGAGGCTGAGGCAGGAGAATCATTTGAACCCAGGAGACGGAGGTTGTGGTGAGCCAAGATCACGCCATTGCACTCCAGCCTGGGCAACAAGAGTGAAACTCCATCTCAAAAAAAAAGAAAAAGAGAAAGAGTAAAGCCAAGAAAATCCTCCTCTGAAGTAAGTCCTCGGGCTATGCCCAAATCCTCCAGCCTAGGCTGGCCGAGCAGTTCTGGGACTTACAGTGACCTTGAGAAATTCCATTCCTAGGCTGAGCTGCAGTTGGAAAGCTGGAGGAGAAAGAAACCTGCATCTATCAAATGTCCACTGCCACCCAGATTCTCTTCTGGAAACTTCACATCGTCCCAGGGCTTCGAGCCAGAAACCTGGACATCGCACGTGATCCCTGCGGCTCCGTTCCCTGTCACAATCAATCCTGCTGATTCCACCTCCAAGCAGACCGGCACTTCACCCAGCTCTCTCCTCCCCACTGGCCCCGTCTCAGTGCCTGCCAGCCACCACCATCTCGCCCGGCCTGGGTGAGCCCAACAGCCTTCTCCGTGTTCTCCCCAAATCCCGTCACGCGCCCCATCCCCTGCCAATTGGTTCTTTACACAGCTTCCAGGGAGAGCTTGTCAAACAGTAACGACAATCACCATCAATGATGATAGTGCACATTTACACAGCACTTATTATGTGCCAGACACAGTTTGAAGTATGTTACGTGCACATTCTTACAGTGTGAAACTCTCATTTACAGAAGTGGAAACGGTGGCACAGACAGGTTAAGTAATTGCCCGAGGTCACACGGCCAGGAAGTGGTGTAACCAGAATTACACATCTGACCTTGTCAATCTCCTGCTAAAACCCTTCCCAGGTTTCTACTCCCCTCTGGAATCAGGACCATGCTTTATAGTAGGGCCTGAAAGGCCTCACAGGACCGCAGACCCCCTCAGTCACTCCATACCGTCCAGACTGGCTTTAGGTTGGCTGGGTGCAGTGGCTCATGCCTGTAATCCTAGCAGTTTGGGAGGCCAAAGCAGGAGAATCGCTTGAGCCCAGGAGTTTAAATCCAGGGCAACATAGCAAGACCCCATCTCTACCAAAAAAACAATATATATATATATGTATATGTGTATATATATATATACACACATTAGCCAGGCATGGTGGTGCACACCTGTGGTACTAGCTACTCAGGAGGCTGGGGCAGGAGGACTGCTTGAGCCCAGGAGACTGAGTCTACAGTGAGCCATGATCACAGCTCTGCACTCCAGTCTGGGCAACAGAGAAGATCCCGTCTCAAGAAAACAATAAAAACAAACCAACCAGGTGCGGTGGCTCATGTCTGTTAATCCCAGCACTTTTGGAGGCTGAGACAGGTGGATCACAAGATCAGGAGTTCGGGACCAGCCTGACCAACATGGTGAAACCCCGTCTCTACTAAAAAAATACAAAAAAAATTAGCTGGGCATGGTGGCGTGTGCCTGTAATCCCAGCTACTCAGGAGGCTGAGGCAGAAGAATCACTTAAACCCAGGAGGCGGATGTTGCAGTGAGCTGAGATCACACCACTACACTCCAGCCTGGGTGACAGAGCGGCAAAAAAAAAAAAATATATTGGTTTTAGTTCCTCAAGCCACAGAGACTTTGCACATGCTATTGGAAGACTCTCCCTACCCTCTTCCTGCCTCTTTCCCTTTTCACTACTGAATTCTTACTCTCTGTCATTTTCCAGCTCCATTATCACCATCAGAAAGCCTTGGCCGGGGCGGTGGCTCACGCCTGTAATCCCAACACCTTGGGAGAACAAAGCAGGAGGACTGCTTGAGGCCAAGAGTTCAAGACCAGCCTGGGCAACATGGTGAAACCCTGTTGCTACTAAAAATACAAAAAAAAATTAGCTGGGCATGGTGGTGGGTGCCTGTAATCCCAGCTGCTCTGGAGGCTGAGGCAGGGGTTGCAGTAAGCTGAGATCGCACCAACTGCACTCCAGCCTGGGCAACAGCGTGCGTCACTGTGTGAGGCTCTGTCTCAACGGAAAAAAAAAAAAAAAAAAAGAACCCTTCCTCCACTCATCAAACTGAGCAGGGCCTGTGGTTGGGTAGGATGTGCACTGCACAAAGGTACCAGATCTAAGGGTAGACCTGCCCATTTATCATGACAGCTGCCCTTCAGATGGAAATCAAGGGACAGAACAGCACCATCCACTAGATCTCCCTGCAGGGAGGAAAATGTTCTAGAGCTGCACCGTCCAGTGAGGTCAGACGCTGGCCATAGGTGGCTACTGAGCACCTGAAACATGATCAGTATGCTGAGAAACAAAATGTTTAAGTCTGTTTAGTTATGTTAATTTTTTTTTTTTTTGAGATGGAGTTTCGCTTTTGTTGCCCAAGCTGGAGTGCTATGGTGCGATCTCCGCTCACTGCGACCTCCGCCTCCCGGGTTCAAGCCATTGCCCTGCCTCAGCCACCCCCAAGTAGCTGGGACTACAGGCACCCGCCGCCACACCCAGCTAATTTTGCATTTTTAGTAGAGGCGAGGTTTCTTCTCCATGTTGGTCAGTCTTGAACTTCCGACCTCAGGTGATTCGCCCGCCTCAGCCTCCAAAAATGCTGTGATTACAGGTATGAGCCACTGCGCCCGGCAAAATTATGTTACATTTTAACAGCTAGTGTTGACATTTAAATTGAATGAAGTTCATGGCTACCAGAGCAGACAGTGCCAGGCTAGAGAAAGAGGCACCTTTTTCTAATTTGCCCATGGATCCCAGTATAGAAGCCGAGGTCCACTCTGCTACCCTCCTGCACAGCACCGTGCCCCTCACCCTCATGGTCTGAACTTAACCATCACTGGGAAGGGCATCTGATTCATGACAGGCCCCACCACCCACGTGCAGCTTCCAGAGTGCAGGATGCAGGCCCAGTTTTGCTCCTCAGTGAAGACTCAGCACCTGGCACCAGGCCTTGCACGAACATCTGCTAAAAGAATGACTTAACTGGGGCCGGGCACGGTGGCTCACACCTGTCATCCCAGCACTTTGGGAGGCCGAGGAAGTCAGATCACTGGAGGTCAAGAGTTCAAGACCAGCCTGGTCAACGTGGTAAAACCCCGTCTCTACTAAAAATACAAAAATTAGCTGGGCATGGTGGCAGGTGCCTGTAATCCCAGCTACTCGGGAGACTGAGGCGGGAGATCACTTGAACCCAGGAGGCGGAGGTTGCGGTGAGCTGAGATTGTGCCACTGTACTCCAGCCTGGGAGACAGAGAGAGAGTCCGTCACACACACACACAAGAAAATGGATGACTTAATTGGGTCTTCGTGGCAATTGTGGCTGCCATTTTCCACCCTCAAGCATTCCCTTGGGGCTGTCACATGCCATCTGTCTACTGAGGACTCCCAGACTTCCATCTGCAGTCCAGACGGCTCGCTTCAGCTCTAGATTCACATGGTTGGGCATCTACTCAAGGCTCCCATACAGATGCCCCGCAGGCCTCTCAACGCCTCCGCAAGGCCATCTTCTCAAACCCACGATGCCCCAAACCTGCTCCTCTCACCATCGTCCCCATCTCAAAAGATGCAGGTGCTCAGGCTCAAATCCTGGGGGTCATCCTGGAGTCCTCTCTTTCTCACACATCCAACCACTGGCAAATCCTGATGGCACCACATTCAAAACAGATGCAAAAATCTGACCGCTTCTCACCCCTTGGTCTCAGTCACCCTCCTCCCTGGCCTGTGAAGCTGTTCTCCCCTTCCCGTCCCCATCCCCAGTATGTTCCAAAAGCAGCCACCAGAGGGTGCCCGTTCGCACTTACAGCAATTCCAGTCTCTGCTTTCAACACTCCGCTTAGCCACCGGCTCACTCACAGTCCTCACCACAGCCCAGGGATCCTGCAGGATCTGGCGCCAGGTCCCCCTCCCTCTGCCCTCACCTCCTGCTCTCTTCCCCTGGTTCACCGGGCTCTAGCCCCACAGGCCTCCTGGGTCTTCTGATTCGCTGGGCTCTAGTCCTGCAGGCCTCCCAGCTCTTCCTCCACACGCCATGCATACTGCTGCCTCAGGGCCTTTGCACATGTGGTTCCCACAGATCACACGGCTCGCTCCCGCTTCCTTCAGGTCTCTGCTCATATGTCCTCTGCTCAGTGAGGCCTTCCTGACCCCTTACCTGAAACAGCAAAACACCCCCTCCCTTGCTTTCTTTTTCTTATTGTTTCCAAAAAAAAAAAAATGCAGTTATCCCTTGGTATCCATAGATCACCTCCAGGATGTCCCACAGATACCAAAACCTACAGATGCTCAAGCCCCTGATACAAAATGACATATCTGCATATAACCTCTGCACCTCCCTCCATATACTTTATTTTTATTTTTTTATAGACAGGGTCTACCTCTGTCCCCCAGCTAGAGTGTGGTGCTGCAATCATGACTCACTGCAGGTTCGACCTTCCAGGCTCACGCATTCCTCCCACCTCAGCCTCCTGAGTAGCTGGGACCACAGGCGCGTGCCACTACGCACAGCTAATTAAATTTTTTGTGTGTGTGGAGGCCAGGCATGGTGGCTCACACCTGTAATACCAGCACTTTGGGAGGCCAAGGCGGGTGGATCACAGGGTCAGGAGTTCAAGACAAGCCTAGCCTGGCCAATATGGTGAAACCCCATCTCTACTAAAAATACAAAAATTAGCTGGGCATGGTTCTGTGTGCCTCTAGTCCCAGCTACTCGCAAAGCCGAGGCAGGAGAATCGCTTGAACCCGGGAGGCAGAGGTTGCAGTGAGCCGAGATCGTGCCACTGCACTCCAGCCTGGCAACAAAGCAAGACTCCATCTCAAAAAAATAAATAAATAAAAATGTACGTCCCTTCGGAACCTCGGAATATAATCTCATCGGGAAATAGGGTCTTTGCAGGTAGAATTAAGGTAAAGATATAGATGAGATAACACTAAATTAGGGTGGGACCTAAATCCAGTGAGAGCATCCTTCTAAGAGACAGAAAAGGACACATACAGACGCGGAGCAAGCGCCACAGGAAGATGGAGACAGGGCCTGGAGTGACTCATCCACAAGCCAAGGAGCACCAAGGGTGGCTGGCAGCTGTGGGAAGCCAGGAGAGACACATAGGATCAGGACGCTTCCCCGCTCAGGGTCTCCACGGGGAAACACCTTTCAATACATTTCACTTTTTTTTTTTTTTTTTTGAGAGAGAGTCTTGCCCTGTCACTCAGACTGGAGTTCAGTGGCACAATCTCAGCTCGCTCGCTGCAGCCTCTGCCTCCTGAGTTCAAGTGTTTCTCCTGCCTCAGCCTTCCGAGTAGCTGGGATGACAGGCATGTGCCACCACACCCAGCTAAGTTTTGTATTTTTAGTAGAGACAGGGTGTCACCATGTTGGCCAGGCTGGTCCTGAACCCTGACCTCCGGTAATCTACCCACCTCAGCCTCCTAAAGTGGTGGGATTACAGGCATAAGCCACTGCACCCAGACTTTTTCTTTTTCTTTTTTTTTTTTTAATGTCACAGATAAGCTGTTTTTACATTGTGGTTTTTCTTTTTTTTTTAATACAGAGTCTTTCTCTGTCCCCCAGGCTGGAGTGTAGAGGTATGATCTCGGCTCACGGCAGCCTCTGCCTCCCAGGTTCAAGCAATTTTCCTGCCTCAGCCTCCCGAGTAGCTGAGACTATAGGCACCCACCACCACATCCGGCTAATTTTTGTATTTCTCGTAGAGATGGCGTTTTACCATATTGGCCAGGCTGGTCTCGAACTCCTGACCTTAAGTGATCCGCCCACCTTGGCCTCTCAAAGTGCTGGGAGAATGGGGTGAGTCACTGCCCAGCCAGATTTCCTCTTTACGTCATTGCTGGTCTCTTCCTCACTAGAACAGAGCCTCTGAGGCACAGCTGTCACACTCTCCACGTGCCCCCGAGCCTCCAGCCATTCCGGAGACACAGTAGGTGCTCAATAAATATTTACTGAGCAAACTCAATGAATGAATGAATCAGGGAAAAAGGATCAGAGAGAGGTCACCGCCAAGGTCACCCGCACCACAAGTGAACAGCGAAGCCATTGTTTGAACTGGGGCTAAGCTGCTGCTTTCCCTGCCCAGGTTGCATTTTCAAAGGACTTAGGTCATCACCAAATGGTCACCCGGGGGCCTCACTCGCCTCTGCCACTTCTACCCTGCCCCTGCCTCTGTTTGAAATCTTCTGCCTAGGAGATATATGCTTATTCACTTATATTCTTTCTACATTTCTATGGTATTTGAACACTTCTATAACAAAATGGGCTTTTAACTTTTTTTTTAGAGTCTTGCTCTGTCACCCAGGATGGAGTGCAGTGGCGTGATCTTGGCTCACTGCAACTGCCACCTCCCAGGTTCAAGTGATTATCGTGGTTAAAGTGTTTCTCCGGTCTCTGCTTCCTGAGTAGCTGGGACTACAGGCACCCACCACCATAACCAGTTAATTTCTGTATATTTAGTAGAGACGGGATTTCACCATTTCACCAGGCTGATCTCAAACTCCTGGGCTCAAGTGATCTGCCTGCCTCGGCCTCCCAAAGTGCTCGGATTACAGGCATGAGTCACCGGGCCCGGCCTTAACTTTAAAAAAAAAGAAAAAGAAAAACCAACCGTGGCTCCAGAGCCCACAGGTATCCTGTGGAAGAGCTTGGAGGCAGGCAGATAGGGCTCCATCTCAACTCCACCAATTATGAACTGTGTGATCCTGGGCACAACACGGGCCCTCTGAGACCTTCGGTTTCTCCCTGTGTGAATGGGCTGATGGCGGCTGCCTCTCAACACTGCAGGAAAGAGTCAATAAGCCAGACACAGCAAGCGCTCAGCAACTGAGGGGCTGTGATGGCCGCCGTTGCTGTGGTTATTATTCAAAGCAAAGAGGGGAGCTGCAGAAGGCAGTGGCGGGAAGCAGCCAGGGGTGAACGCAGCAGGCCTAGGTTGGCCAAATCCCGCACATTCCAAAGAAAGGACCGACCCTTGACCAGCCTCTGGGATGGAATCTCTAAGTCCTTGGAATGTCCTGACTGATAAGCCTGGGGACACACTGGATGCTGTATGCTGATGCTGTGATCTGTGGTCAGGCCTGGAGATACATGGTATCAGTTTGACCTCTGGAGGGGCTGGAGTCTAAGGTCAGCCACCATGCATATGTGACTGGCCCCCAGTAAAAACTCGGGACACATAGGCTTACAGGAGGGTCCCTGGTTGGTAGGACTTCTTGTGCGGTGTCACACATCTTGCCAGGAGAATTAAGTGCCATCCTTGACTCCACCGGGAGAGGACAGCTGGACGCTCATGCCTGGTCTTTCCTATCCTGGATTCTGCCCCATGTGCCTTTTTCAGTTTTTTGTTTTTTGTTTTTGTTTTTTGAGACGAAATCTCGCTCTGTTGGCCAGGCTGGAGTGCAGTGGTGCCATCTCGGCTCACTGCAACCTCTACCTCCCAGGTTCAAGTGATTCTCCTGCCTCAGCCTCCTGAGTAGCTGGGACTACAGGTGTAAGCCACTGCTCCCCACCATCTATTAATAGATCCTCCCAGAGCAGTTACTCAGCCCAGACCTCTCCCTTCACCTCCAGATCCACATATTCAAGTCCATCTTTGTACATGGTTTTCTAAAAGGCAGCTCAATGGACACAGAAAATATGGTCTATATACACTGTGGAATACTAATCAGCCATAAAAAGGAACAAAATAATGTCTCTTACAATAACTGGATGGAGCTGGAAGGCCATTATTCTCAGTCAAGTAACTCAGGAATGGAGAACCAAATAGCCTATATTCCTGCTTATAAGTGGGAGCTAAGATATGAGGATGCAAAGACATACGGAGTGATTATATAATAGAGTTTGGGGACTCGGGGAGGGAGGTTGGGATGAGGGTGAGGGACTACACACTGGGTACAGTGTACATAAATGTACACTGCTCTAGTGATGGGCACACCAAAATCTCAGAATTCGTCACTGTAGAATTCATCCATGTAACCAAAAAGCACATGTACCCCAAAAACTATTGAAATAAAAAATTTTTTTTCGAGACATCGTCTAACTCTGTTGTCCAGGCTGGAGCAGTGGTGAAATCTCGGCTCACTGTAACCTCCACCTCCCAGGTTCAAGGGATTCTCCTGCCTCAGGCTCCTGAGTAGCTGGGATTACAGGTTCGCACCACCACGCCCGGCTAATTTTTGTATTTTTAGTAGAGAACGGGGTTTCACCATGTTGGTTAGGCTGGTCTCAAACTCCTGACCTCATGATCCGCCCGCCTCGGCCTCCCAAAGTGAAATAAAATTTTTTTAGTTAAAAAAGAATAGGCCAGGCACGGTGGCTCACACCTGTAGTCTCAGCAGTTTGGGAGGCCAAGGTGGGCAGATCACCTGAGGTCAGGAGTTCAAGGCTAGCCTGGGCAACATGCTGAAACCCCATCTCTACTAAAAGTACAACAATTAGCCAGGTGTGGTGATGCATGCCTGTAATCCCAGCTACTAGGGGGACTGAGGCACAAGAATCACTTCAACCCGGGAGACGGAGGTTGCAGTGAGCTGAGATCACACCACTGCACTCTACTAGCCTGTGCAGCAGAGTGAGTCTTTGTCTCAAAAAAAAAAAAAAATTAAAACAGAACAAATAAATAAATAGGCCAGGTGAGGTGGCTCACGCCTGTAATCCCAGCACTTTGGGAGGCCAAGGTGGGCAGATTACAAGGTCAGGAGTTCAAGACTAGCCTGGCCGATATGGTGAAACCCATCTCTACCAAAAACATAAAAATTAGCCAGGTGTGATGGCATGTGCCTGTAATCCCAGCTACGTGGGAGGCTGAGGCAGGAGAATCGCTTGAACCTGGGAAGTGGAGGTTGCAGTGAGCCGAGATCGCACCACGGCTCTCCAGCCTGGGCAACAGAGTGAGACTCTGTCTAAAAAAAATACATAAATGTAAATAAATAAACAAATAAATAAATAAATAAAAGGTAGCTGAAATTCCTAAGTCCAAAACCGTGCCCTCAGTCCTCCCTGCAGCTCTCTCTCGGCATCCCACCACGGTCTTCCACATCTCAGTACATGGCAGCTCCATCCTCCAGGAGGCTCAGGCTGGACCACTGGAGACGCACCTTGACTCCTCTCTTTTCCTCCCCACCACACCCCCACAGCCAGCACATCAGCAAAACGCTGATGCCTTCCTACACCACCAGCATCTGAGCGTTTTCCACCATTTCCACCGCTATTATCCTTGTCAGAGCTTCCATTATCTTTCACCTAGACAAATATAATAGACTCTTTAATAGATGTCCTTGCCTCTGACAGTCTGTTTCCTACACCGCAGCCAGAGAAATCCTGTTAACACCTAAATCCGCTGCTCACATCTCTCCTCAGCTCAGAGCCTCCCCATGGCTCCTGGCTCACTCAGGGTCAAAGCAAGGTCCTGGGCCAGGTGCGATGGCTCAGGCCTGCAATCCCAGCACTTTGGGAGGCCAAGGCGGGTGGATCATTTGAGGTCAGGAATTCAAGACCAGCCTGGCCAACATGGTGAAACCGCATCTCTAAAAAAAATACAAAAATTAGCAGGGCGAAGTGGTGGACACCTGTAGTCCCAGCTACTCGGGAGGCTGAAGGAGGAGACTCACTTGAGCCTGGGAGGCGGAGGTTGCAGTGTGCCAAGATCGCACCACTGCACTCCATCTCAAAAACAAACAAACAAACAAACAAACAAAAAATAAAGCAAGCTCAGAATTGATGACTTTTTGGAGCTGTAAAAAAAAAAAAGAAACAAAAAAAAGCAAGGTCCTCACAGTGACCCACAAGGCCCAGTACAATCTGTCCCCATCTCCTCTGCCCTCATATCCCACCCTCCCTGCTCTTTCACTCTCCTGCAGCCACAGAGGCCTCCTCACTGTTCAACTCTCCAGGCCCCCACTCACCTCAGGGCCTTTGCACTTGCTCTTCCGTCTGCCGGGAACATCCTCCTTCTTCAGGCATCCATCAGGCTGGGTCCCCTTCTTCACTAAGCCTTTAGTCCACTTGTCACCTCCTCGGGAGCCCTTCCCCGCCCACCCTGTCTGAAACAGGCCCCATCTCATCCCTCTTTATCTCACTACTCTGCTTCATTGTTCATGGCATTTATCACCACCAGGCATCATACATATGTATATATATTTTTTGAGACGGAGTTTTGATCTTGTTGCCCAGACTGGAATGCAATGGTGCAATCTTAGCTCACTGCAACCTCCACCTCCCAGGTTCAAGTGATTCTCCAGCCTCAGCCTCCTGAGTAGCTGGGATTACAGGCATGTGCCACCACACCTGGCTAATTTTGTATTTTTAGTAGAGACAGGGTTTCTCCATGTTGGTTAGGCTGGTCTCAAACTCCTGACCTCAGGTGATCCACCCGCCTGGGCCTCCCAAAGTGCTGGGATTACAGGCGTGAGCCACCGCGCCTGGCCATATTTTATATTTATTTAATTCCTTATCTCCCCAGTTGGAATGTCAGTTCCACGAGAGTGTCACTTCATCTGTCCTGTTCACTGCTGAATCCCCAGCACTTAGAATAAGGGTCAGACTCCAATAAGGTGTCAGGGAAATTTGCTGAATGAGCGGGTGAGCGAACAAGCATCACAGGGCTGGAGGGGCCCCGTCCTCACCTGCAGCCGGGCCAGGATTTGGTGGTAGTGGAACAGGGTGCAGAAGTCCACGTGGGCCGAGAACGCCTCCAAAGCTGCCTTCTCTGCTGGACTCGAGTGGAATTCCTGTTACCTCAGGAAGCAAAACTTTTCTGTAGGCCTTTTCCCCTTCTCCGAGGGGTGGAACTCTTTCCCCAGGCAGCCTATCTACACAATCAGGGCTCTGGACTTTTAAGTTTTGTTCTGGTGCTGGACACAGTGGCTCATGCCTGTAATCCCAGCACTTTGGGAGGTCGAGGCGGGTGGATCACTTGAGGTCAGGAGTTCGAGACCAGCCTGGCCAACATGGTGTAATCCCTTCTCCACTAAAAATACAAAAATTAGCCTGGCATGGTGGCCTGCACCTGTAATCCCAGCTACTCAGGAGGTTGACGCTGGAGAATCACTTGAACCAGGGAGGTAGAGGTTGCAGTGAGCTGAGATTGCACCACTGCACTCTAGAGTAGGCAACAGCAAGATTCTATCTCAAAAAAAAAACAAAAGAAAAATAAGTTTTGTTTCGGTTGGGAGGGGGCTGATCAATTTTACTCAAACTGAGGCAGTCCAATATATTGAAAAACTATATTGGGTTTAAAAAGCTGGAGGTTCACGTTTTTCCTTTGACACTTCCTAGTCAAAACTCACACAATGCCAGGAACTGTCTGACAGTGTAATATGATCCTCTAGAAGGAGATGGAATTATTATTATTATATTGAGACAGGGTCTCATTCTGTCACCCAGGCTGGAGCTCAGTGGCGTGATCTCAGCTCACTGCATCTTCAACCTCATGAGATCAAGTGATCCTCCCACCTCAGCCTCCTGAGTAGCTGGTACTACAGGTGCCCATTACCATGCCTTGCTAATTTTTTACAATTTTTGGTAGAGGTAGGGATCCCACTATATTGCCCAGGCTGGTATGGAAATCCTCCTGCCTCAGCCTCCCAAAGGGCTGGGAGGCTGAGCCACCATACCCCACAGGTTGATGGAATTATAACCCCTATTTTTCAGAGGGAGAAACTGAGGCTCTGGAAAGTCGCTTGCTAAGGGCGGCAGTGTCCGTGGGAGGTGACTGCAATCTAGGCCTGCCTCTAGAGCATACACTGAACCACTTCTTTTTTTTTTTTTTGAGACGCAGTCTCACTCTGCTGCTGAGGCTAGAGTGGAGTGGCACGATCTCAGCTCACTGCAACCTCCACCTCCTAGTTCCAGCAATTCTCCTGCTTTGACTTCCCGAGTAGCTGGGATTACAGGCATCTGCCACCATACCTGGCTAATTTTTTAATTTTTGTGCTTTTTTTTTTTTTTTTCAGATGGAGTTTTGCTGTGTCACCCAGGCTGGAGTGCAGTAGCATGATCTCGGCTCACTGCAACCTCTGCCTCCCAGGTTTAAGAGATTCTCTTGCCTCAGCCTTCCAAGTAGCTGAGACTACAGGTATACGCTACCACGCCCAGCTAATTTTTTTGTAGTTTTAGTAGAGTCGGGGTTTCACCATGTTGGCCGGGCTGGTCTCGAACTCCTGACCTCAGGTGATCCACCTGCCTCAGCCTCCCAAAGTGCTGGGATTACAGGCATGAGCCACCGCACCCCACCTTGAACCACTTCTTTATGTTTCCTATCTCAATGTCCTGGGTAATTGTCTTCACTTCTCTGAGCCTCAGTTTCCTCACTGGCAACAGAGGATTACACCCTCTTTCTCAGAGGGCTACAGTGAGAATTTGATGAGATTACAGGTGTCCTATATACACGTGTTTACATATGTGTGCATATATTTGTGTATTTATGTGTGTGTATATTTGTGTATTTTTGTGTGCATATATTTGTGTGTGCACGTGTTTGTGTATGTATGTGTGCATTTGTATGTGTATATTTGTGCATTTGTGTACACATCTTGGTGTATTTGTATAAGCATGTATTTGCATGTATTTGCTTGCAAATCCTTGTGTGTGCATATTTGTGTGTGTATCAAGTCTAGAATTGAGTGCATACAGTAGGTGTTCAATAAATACATGTTAAATGAATGAATGATGGTTGGGTGTGGTGGCTCACACCTGTAATCCCAGCACTTTGGGAAGCCGAGGTAGGCAGATCACTTAAGACCAGGAGTTTAAGACCAACCTGGACAACATGGTGAAACTCTGTCTCTACTAAAAATACAAAAATTAGCCAGGCATGGTGGTGGGCACCTGTAGTCCCAGCTACTCAGGGGCTGAGACAGGAGAATCACTTGAGTCCAGGAGGCAGAGGTTACAGTGAGCCGAGTTTGCACCACTGCACTCCACACTTCTAATCCCAGCACTTCGGGAGGCCAAGGTGGGTGGATCATGAGGTCAAGGGATCGAGACCATCCTGGCCTACATCGTGAAACCCCATCTCTACTAAAAATACAAAAATTAGCTGGGCATGGTGGTGTGCACCTGTAGTCCCAGCTACTCAGGAGGCTGAGGCAGGAAAATCGCTTGAACTCAGGAGGCAGAGGTTGCAGTGAGCTGAGATCACGCCACTACACTCCAGCCTGGCAACAGAGTGAGACTCTGTCTCAAATAAATAAAATAAAAATAAGTGAATGGATGAAGTCCTCAATAATGACAGGTATGATGACGATGGTGGTGATAAGAGCTCAGGTTCTGGAGTGAGACCAGGACTAGGATGAGGTGAATGTGGCACCCTAGGGTGCAAAACTTAACGGGGCACTCACTCTCAGGGTCAAGCAAATGCCTCACTTGCCTAGTCTGACTCTAGAGCTAGCCTAGTCCTGGGCCAGCTCTACAGTCAGATCACTTTGGTTCAAATCTAAGCCACTATGCTTGTGGCCTTGGGTAAATTACTTTCCTTCCATCTGCTTCCATTATCTCATCTGAAATGGGGATGATAGTGGTATCTCTGTTACTGGTGATTCAACAATACATGAAAAATGCCTGACACAGTGCTGTAGAGTCAGAGCTCAAATCCTGTGACAACAATTATGATTATAGCATTGTGACTTTATAGGTACAATCATTATCAGGCAGCAGAAATAGTAATCATGAGGGGTGATTACTATACCCATCTTACAGAGGGAAAAACCATGCCCCAGAGGGTGCCTGTTTAAGTCCTCAGAACAAGCCAGAGTCAGAATGGATGCTGAATCTGCATCTCGGAGGCCTGGCTCCACCGTTCCAGCTCATCAACTCCCGCCCACTAGGGACCACGAAGGGAGCTGGGAACTTCAACTTCCAGGAGGCCCCAGGGCAGCTCTCTGCAGCAATTAAAGCCCTGCCGCCGTGAGGCCTGCTGGGAGTCGTAGTCCCCAGGCTCTCGGAATAGGGACGGGCGGTACCTGTATTAGGAGGCGGAGCAGCTGCTCCTTGGAGAAAGGAATGAAGCGCTCGTGGTACTGCTGGGCCCAGTCGCGGGGCTCTGTGGGGTTCCACATCTTGCGATACTCCCCCATCTTGGCCGCCAGCGATGAGAGGGTCCGGGGGGGCCCGAGGACCGCAGGCAACAGTGGCCATACTCGGACCTTGGACCCCCAGACCCCCCGGGTCACATGCAGCATGGCTAGACCCTTTCCCCGGAGCCTAAACAGAGGGAAATGGGCAGGGGTCAAAGGCCATCTAGAGGAAAAGCGCCCTTTCCACCTCCACGTCCCACCCTCCAGAAGCCGTCCCTACCCCAGGCAGGGCGCAGAGCTCATCCGCTCGCCTCGAAGCCCCTCTTGCCCGTCCCCATCCCACACTGCTCAGTTGGCCTGGGTCCCAGACAGGGGTCAGAGGTCTTAGGTTCTGGGGTGTTTTGCAGGCCCAGAGACCTTGCAGTGGCACAACGTTTCTTCGGGGTCTAGATAGCAAAATAGATCTTAAGAGAACAGGAAATGCTCGGGAAGGTTACCTAGGGGGTGCAGGGCCACCCTCCCTTGGCCTTGCAATCCCCCGCTCTCTCCCTCACCTTAGCCAAAGCTTGACTGTCATTGAGCCTCCTGCGCATGTGCAGAAGGGTGTCCTGGGCTCCCGAGGTTCGGCTTCAGCCAGCAGTAAAACGCATGCGCAGAGCCTGGGTCAATGCGCGCTGTCCATTCTCACTGCCGACTCGCCATCTCAACTACGCATGCACCATCTGCCTCTCTTTATCACCGGCCTCGTTTGGGCGCGACGCATGCGCCGCAGGAGTGTCTCCTTGTCCGCTTGCTTCAAAGGGAAGGGGCGGAGTGGGCGCGAGGCTCCCCAGAGAAGTGGGGCGGGACAGGGCTCCCGCGCGCAGTCAGCCAACGGCGCGCAGCCCAACGTCCGCCGAGGCCACGCCCCCGCTCGTGTCAGCTCCTGAGTAGGCGGAAAGAGGGGGGGCGGGACTTGGGAGCAGCCAATCAGCTGTGGAGGAGCGAAAAGGCGGGAAAAAGGGGAACCAAAAGGCGATTGAGGTGGCGCCAGGGACCAGGAGGGGTGGGCAGGCGGAAGGAAGGCTGGGCCCCCAGGTGACGCAGATTGGCCCTCCAGAGAAGCGGCGGCCCTTTGTCAGGCGGCGTCACCCTCAAACCCCAGCACTCCTATTCCAGGTCCTTAAAGGGGAGACTGCGATTCTAAGAAGGTAGCCCAGTGCCGGGGCGTGGCCTCATTCTGAGGTTCCCCGCAAATCCGAGGTCCCGACTCCCAGCTTGAGGAAGTGCACTTTCATGAAAATGGAGCTGAATTGGAAAGGGAGGCCCCTATTCTGGAAAACAGCCCCAAATGACAGGGAAAGGCTGAAATACGCCCTGATACCTGGGTTCTCCACGATGGATGCTGTCACCCCTAAACCTAAAAGGGATTCTTCGGGTTCAGAACTCCCAGGGGCTCTGACCTCAATGGCGGCACCCCCTAGTTCCCAGAAAATCCCACCTGTGTCCTCTCACAGAGGGACCCCATCCTTCTGTGACCCCTTCTGCTCCTGGGTCACAGGATGTAGTCCCCAAATATGCCAGCCCTCCCCTGCACTCCGCCTCTGGGAACCCTGGCAGCCCTCACCCCACAATCCCCTCAGCCCACATTCCTGATTTCTGGAGCATGAAGCAGCCCCTTCGCTTAGTTCCCCCACTCCTGGGACCCCCAGAATCCCCCTCACCCCAGGCCCTCACCTCTCTGAAATCATCCATAGACCCCTTAACCCACACCTCAACTCAGGGCACCATTAGCAACTCTCTCACCCTGCACCACCACCTCTCCGACCCCCAGCAACCTCCCACCCCCTACAACCCCATTCCTGGGACCCCCCAGTACCCCTATCCTATGCCCCCCACTCCTGGGGCTCCCAGAAGCCTCCTCAAGACAACCCCATTCCCTGCAACCCACCTGCACCCCCATCATATATGCCCCACTTCTGGGGCCCCTGGCACCCCCTTCACCCCACACCCTGACTCCTAAGAGGCCCAGCAGCCCCCTCACCTCACACAACTCCATTCTGGGGACTGCCCCCTACATCCGTACCCCATGTCCCCCAATCCTGGGACCCCCAACAGCCCCTCCACCTGCTCCCCTGACTGACGTTCTCCATTTGTGTCATCCCACAGCAGCCAAGCCCAGGTCCGGCCTGGAGCCCCAGACAGCAGCGTCCAGCCGACAGTGCCCAGCACCCCAGCTCCCACCTCCCAGTGCCCCCAAAGGAGAGCAGCTGCCATGCACATCCCAGAAAGCCTCCAGGACCTGGCCAACAGCAAAGCCGTGCAGTTTCTGAAGAGGCCCAAGACCATCACTCGGGTCTTCGAGGGGGTGAGGCCCTCCCCTGGCCAGCCTGTGCCCCTCGGTGACAGGAGCCAGGAGCTCTCAACTCCCAGATGCAGTGCGGGAGGGAGGGGGGCAAGGAAGGGGTCAGACGAGGAAACAGCAACAGGGAGCAAATGCTGATGCCACCTTTACCCAAGCACCCAACTATGGGCCCAGTGCTATTGAGGCACTTACGGGCTCTCATAGTAAGGAAGAGGCCTCAGAGTAGGTGCCGCGAGTCCCATCTCTGAGGTAAGAAAACTGCGGCTCAGAAAAGTAAATGTTTTTTTTCAAAACAGTCTTAATTAGCCAGGCATAGTGGTAGCACACCTGTAACCCTAGCTACCGAGGAGGTTGAAGCAGGAGAATCCCTTGAACCTGGGTGGCAGAGGTTGCAGTGAGCGGAGATCGTACCCCTGTATTCCAGGCTGGGCAACAGAGCCAGACTCCATCTCAAAAAAAAAAAAAAAAGAAAAAAGAAAAAGAAATAAACAGTTTCACTATGTCACCTAGAGTGCAGTGGCTTGATCTCGTCTCACTGCAACATCCACTTCCTGGGTTCAAGCGATTCTCCTGCCTCAGCCTCCCGAGTAGCTGAGATTAAAGGATTTAAAAGATAGCGTTTCACCAAGTTGCCCAGGCTGGTCTCGAACTCCTGACCTCAAGAGATCTGCCCACCTCGGCCTCCCAAAATGCTGGGATTACAGGTGTCAGCCACTGCACCCAGCCTAAGTAAATTTTTAAAATCTGGGCTGTCCAATGGGGTAGCCAACAGCCACATGTGGCTACCTCCCTTTGCACTAATTAAAAACAAGAGTCCAGGTCACATGTGGTGGCTCATGCGTGTAATCCCAGCACTTTGGGAGGCCGAGGTGGGTGGATCACCTGAGGTCAAGAGTTTAAGACCAGCCTGACCAACATGGAGAAACCCCGTCTCTACTAAAAACACAAAACTAGCCAAGTGTGGTGGCGTAACCCTTAGTCTCAGCTACTTGGGAGACTGAGGCAGGAGATTCACTTGAACCTGGTTGGCAGAGGTTGCTGTGTGCTGAGATATTGTGCCATTGCACTCCAGCCTGGGCAACAAGTGTGAAACTCTGTCTAAAAAAAAAAAAAAAAAAAGAGTCCATTCTTCAGTCACAGTGGCCACGTTTTACATGCAGCTGGGGACTCTCAAATTAGACAGTATAGGCAAGGTGTGGTAGTTCACACCTGTAATCTCAGCATTTTAGGAGGCCGAGGTGGGCAGATCACAAAGTCAGGAGTTTGAGACCAGCCTAACCAACATGGTGAAACACCGTCTCTACTAAAAATATAAAAATTAGCCAGGCATGGTGGCAGGTGCCTGTAATCCCAGCTACTCAGGAGCCTGAGGCAGGAGAATCGCTTGAACCCGGGAGGCGGCGGAGGTTGCAGTGAGCCAAGATTGAACCGCTGCACTCCAGCCTGGGTGACAGAGCGAGACTCCATCTCAAAAAAAAAATTAGCCAGGCGTGGTGGCGCAAGCCAGTAGTCCCAGCCCCCACTTAGGGTGCTGAGGCTCGAGGATGGCTTGAGCCCAGGTGGTGGAGGTTGCACTCCAGCCTTGGTGACAGAGTGAGACTCCATCTCAAAAAAAAAAAAATTAGAGCAGATATAGAACATTTGCATTTCTATGAGATAGCATTGGCTAAGGTCATGCAGTAAAAGGCAGGGAGGGGCAGGATTCAAACTCAGATCTGTGAGATGCCAGAGCCCATTCATTTTCCACCTCCCAGTTGAGGGAGGAGGAGGAGAGGAACAGGGGCTGGGGCCTCTAGGAAGAGAATGCGGAATGCAGACCTGAAGTACCAGATGTGGGGTGGTCACTGTGTGCTGGGCACCATGCCAGCGTTCATTTCATCATCACCACATTCCCGAAGAATCTGGCCACTGGAGTCAAATCTTCATTCAGCCTAGACTTTGCTGTGTGATCTTGAGCCAATCACTGCTCGTCTCTGGACTTCAGTACGTGAAGGGTTGGGGCTGTGGCTCTGAGCTTTCACCTGTGCTGCTTCCATTGCTCTCCTTTAACAGAATTGGAAACTGAGGCCCAGAGAGATGATGAGACTTGATCAAGGTCTTGGGTGTAGGTGAGGTTCCTCGGCTGAAACCCAGGATCTTCACCCCCAGATTCCTAATCCAGAGTATCTCCTCTCGGCCCCTTCTAGAGCCTCAGGTTGGAGAAGGAACAAACAGGCCTGGAATCCTGGGTTAGCCACGTGCTGTCCATGCAAAGTGGCATACTGCCCAGTTTATACCTGGGCCAGGCTTGGCATAATTACCAGTAGCAGCACCTTTCATTCTCTTTTTTTTTCTTTTTTTTTTTTTTAAAGATGGGGTTTCACCATGATGGCCAGGCTGGTCTTGAACTCCTGACCTCAGGTGATCCACCCACTTCAGCCTCCCAAAGTCCTAGGATTACAGATGTGAGCCCCCGCGCCCGGCCACGCACCTTTCATTCTCAAAAGTGCCCCTTTTGTTTGATGGCCTTCATGGTCACCCTACATCTGTGTGACCTTGAGCAAGTTACTTGATTTCTCTGTATGTCTCCATACTCTCATCTGTGAAAAGAAGATCCTAATACCCTACTCCTAGGAAGGACGTTTGTGAAAATGAAACAAATTAATGCCTGTAAACTGATTAGCATGGGCAGGGCAAGTAATCTTTCCTTAGTGACTTTATTTTTTTTTTGAGACGGAGTCTCACTCTCACCCAGGATGGGGTGCAGTGGCGCCATCTTGGCTCACTGCAACCTCTGCCTCCCGGGTTCAAGTGATTCTCCTGCCTCAGCCTCCTGAGTAGCTGGGATTACAGGCGCATGCCACCACACTTGGCTAATTTCTGTATTTTTAGTAGAGACGGGGTTTTACCATGTTTGTCAGGCTGGTCTCAAACTCCTGACCTTGTGATCTGCCTGCCTCAGCCTCCCAAAGTACTGGGATTACAGGCATGAGCCACTACACCTGGCCTATTTTTTGTTCTTTTCTTTTTATTTATTTATTTATTTATTTATTTTGAGACAGTCTTGCTCTGTCACCCAGGTTGGAGTGCAGTAGTGTAATCTCAGCTCACTGCAACCTCCACCTCTCAGGTTCAAGCCAGTCTCACGCCTCCCAAGTTGTGATTACCAGCGTGTGCCACCACACCCGACTAATTTTCGTGTTTTTAGTAGACATGGGGTTTCGCCATGTTGGCCAGTCTGGTCTTGAACTCCTGACCTCAAATGATCTGCGCACCTCGGCCTTCCAAAGCGCTAGAATTACAGGTGTGAGCCACCGCGCCCGGCCTTAAATAGGGATTATTATCAAAACAAATCATTACTTGTGAGTGAGAAGAGGGCCTAGGATGATCAGGACTTGTGTCCGTTGTCCTCTCCCAGGGAAAAAGGGGAATCTTGCAAACCACATCCCAGCACTGGATCCTTCGCCAGTGTTAGCTCCTTTGCTCCTCATCACAGCCCTGTGGCAAAGGCATTCTGATCCCTGTTTAACCCAATCGGGAAACTGAGGCTCACAGAAGTTGAGTGACTTGGCCAAAGACGTCACCCAGCTGGCGAGCAAGTCCAACTCTGACCCACCAACCTGTCTGGGAACGCCTCGGAAGGCAGGGTGGGTGGCAAGGGACAAGCAAGCTCAGCTGGTATGGACTGGTGCAGGGAAGGGGAAGGAAGAGCCGCCAACCATGCCAGACGTTCTGGTCACGGACTTTGCCCGCTGCCTCCATCCATCCACCCGCCCTCTCCAACTTCCCCCCTGGCCTGGCTCCTCAGTAGGGAGTCTCTGGGCAGCTGGTGCTCTTGTCCTTGCTGCCGCCTGCCAGCTGGTGCTTTAACTGATGAATCTTTGCTCCCTCCCTGGGGACAGGCCAGGGAGGGCATGGAAGGAGTTTGGACTGAGGCTTCAGAGGGAAAGGGTCCCTCCAGCCCAGATGAGCCCCTGCTCGTCAAATCTCCAGTGCCCCGGGGTCATGCCACAGCCCAGTGTTTTGGAGGTCAGTGGACAGACAGCCCACCTGCCTAGATGTCAAGAGGGCTGGATTCCAATCCCCCTTCCACCGCTTACTGACCTTGAGAGGACGCCTCCCCTCTCTGAGCAAATCACAAGAATGACCATTTTCCTGAGGACCTACTAGAGCCAGACCCAACCCCCACATTCCTCCTTTTCATCACATAGGAACAGGCTGGGAAACTGAGGCTTCAAGAGATGAGTGATTTTCCCAAGGCCATATAGCTGGCACAGTCAGAGGTGTCTGGCTCTTTCCACGCCACCATAATGGCTTCGATTTATCACCTGTGAAACAGAAATGAATTAATAACCTCCCCCATGTGGGGCCGGTGTGAGGTTCCAGGGAAGTAACGCAGGTAAAATGAATATGGGCTCAAAAATGATTGATGTGCTTTCCAGTCCTCGACTTGGCTCTGCCTCAGACCAGCAGGGCAAGACACTCCCCCTCTATAGACTCAGTTCTTCCAAAACAGGGAGAATCATCTTACAGCCTCCGTCCCAGGGTCGCTATGCAGATCCAGTGAGATGATGGATGTGAATACCCTTGGTTATTGCCGAAGGGCGAGGCACAAACAGGGAGTCAGGGTGTTGCTGTTGTTGTTCGCAGAAGGCAATTAAGGCAAAGGAGAAGGGAGGATGGACGGAAGCTGAGGAGTTTAGGGGTCAGTTCTTTGCCTCCTCCATCTCCACTCTGAAGGGCAGGGCAAGAGCCAAGACGAAGCCAAAGTCATTCACTCTTTGAACACACATTTGCTGAAGTCCAGTCTAGTGCTAGGTGCTGGGGATAGAGAGAAGGGGCCGGGCAGTTGGGTGCAGTGGCTCATGCCTGTAACCCCAGCACTTTGGGAGGCCGAAGCAAGCGGATCACCTGAGGTCAGGAGTTCAAGACCAGCCTTACCAACATGGAGAAGCCCCATCTCTACTAAAAATACAAAAAAATTAGCCGGGCATGGTGGTGCATGCCTGTAATCCCAGCTACTCGGGTGGCTGAGGCAGGAGAATTGCTTGAACCCAGGAAGCGGAGGTTGCGGTGAGCCGAGATCTCTCCATTGCACTGCAGCCTGGGCAACAAGAGCAAAACTCCATCTCAAAAAAAAAAAAAGGTGATGGGGACAGGCAACGTGGCTCATGTCTGTAATCCTACCACTTTGGGAGGCAGAAGCAGGAGGACTGCTTGAGGCCAGGAGTTTGAGACCCACCAGTGCAACATAGCAGTACCGTCTCTACAAAAAAGTAAACTTTAGTGAGGCTTGGTGTTTCGTACTTGTAGTTCCAGCTACTCAGGAGGCTGAGGTAGGAAGATCGCTTGAGCCCAGGAGATCAAGGCTACAATGAGCCGTGATCATGCCACTGCACTCCGGCCTGCCTGCGAGACAGAATGAGACACTGTCTCAAAAGAAGGAAAAAAAAGAGAGAGAGGAGTCTTGTGTGGAGCCTGTCCACAAAGAGTTCCAAGTCTAACGAAAGGGAGATTTTCTTTTCCTTCTTTTTTGAGACAGGGTCTCAGTCTGTGGCCCAGGCTAGAGTGCAGTGGCGAAATCACAGCTCATTGCAGTCCTAACCTCATAGGCTCAAGCGATCCTCCTACCTTAACCTCCCAAAGCACTGGGATTACAGGCATGAGTCCCCACATCAGGCCGAAGGGAAGATTTTCAACACTCTGATTACCTTGACCTACCCACCCCTCAACCCCAGCCCGTATCATCAACACTGCCAGTTCCAATCAATCACCAAGTCCTATTTTACATGCTAAATATTACTGAATTCCCCAGGGCTCTGGCCTCGGCGTTTCTCACCTGGGCCTCCCCGCCTCCTCTCAGGTGTGTTGGCCTCTTGTCTTGCCCACCTCCAATCCATCAGTCACATGACCCCAGAGGACACCTCTAATCCCGAGGTCTGACCCTGGCTGTCCCCTGCACAGAATCCTCCCATTCATAACACTGAATGCTTGCCATGGCTCCCTAGGTCCGGCTCCTGGGCCTCGTGTTCCAGGCCTCCTAGGGTCTGGCTCCCACCCACTTTTCCAGCCTCATCTCACACCAAAACCCTCCAGTGAGTTTCTCTCTTACCTCTGAAGTTGCCGGCGCTGTGACATCTGGCTTTTCCGTGTACCATCCGCCCAGCCGGGAATGCCCCTCCTCCTCTTGTCTGCCCAAGAAACTCCTTGTTCTTTAAGGTCCAGTACAGAACTCACCTTAAATCCAGCCCTCAATCTGGCTTCCGCCTTGACTCTCTCCCCAACCCCAGGCCCCAGCCTCCCCCCTGGCCTCCCAGATTCCAGGCTCACCCCCTCCAACCCATCTTCACACGGAGGGTCTTTCTACATCAGCACCCAGAGCTGCCCCTGCTCGTCCTCTGCTTACAGCCCTCTGTGGCTCCCTATTGTCCTCCAGATAGATTTCTCATTCCTCAGCCTTTCTCATTCTTCAATACTCCTTGTAAGCACTGCCTCATCCAGAAAGCCCTCCTAGATCAATGCCCCCCAACCCCCCATCTACATAACAGCTTGTGTTTGTCTGGCACGGACCTGCCCTGCTGCATTGTGACCATCTGGGACAAATCATTGGGGCTTCAAATGCTCACTGAATTTCACTGATAGGAGCCCCTGCCCTCAAGGCACCTGGTTCAGAGTGAGACAGGAGAGCAAGGGGTCAAGGGCAGACTCAGGAGCTAGGCTTCTTTGGTTCAAATCCAGGCTCTGACACTCACGCTGACCAGCTGACTTTTTTTTTTTTTAAAGGCAAGGTCTCACTCTGTCGCCCAGCCTGGAGTGCAGTGGCACGATCAGGGCTCACTGCAGCCTCGACTTACAGGTCTCAAGTGATCTTCCTACCTCAGCCCCACAAGTACCTGGGACTACAGGTGCATGCCACCACACTGAGCTAATTTTTATTTTTATTTATTTTTTTTGTAGATACTAGGTCTCACTCTGTCGTCCAGGCTGGTCTCCTTAGCTCAAGGGATTCCTCCCACATTGGCCTCCCAAGTGTTGGGATTACAGATGTGAGTCACTGTGCCCAGATTTTTGTTTGTTTGTTTTGAGACAGAATCTTGTTCTGTCACCTCGGCTGGAGTGCAGTGGCACGATCATGACTCACTGCAGCCTCAGCCTCCTGGGCTCAAGTGATCCTCCTGCCTCAGCCTCCCAAGTAGCTGGAACTACAGGTACACACCACCACATCCAGCTATTTTTTTTTTTGAGACAAAGTCTCACCCTGTCACACAGGCTGGAGTGCAATGGCACGATCTCGGCTCACTGCAACCTCTGCCTCCCAGGTACAAGCAATTCTTCCGCCTCAGCCTCCCAAGTAGGTGGGACTACAGGCACGTGCCACCACACCAGCTACTTTTTTGTATCTTTAGTAGAGAGAGGGTTTCACTGTGTTGACCAGGCTGGTCTTGAACTCCTGACCTTGTGATCCACCTGCCTCAGCCTCCCAAAGTGTGAGATTACAGGTGTGAGCCACTGCACCTGGCCTTAGCTATTTTTGTTTTTAACATTTTTGTAGAGACTGGGTGTCGCTCTGATGCCCAGGCTGATCTCGAACTCCTAGATTGACATGATCCTCCCACCTCAGCCTCCCAAAGTGCTTGAATCACAGGCATGAGTCACCTTGCCCAGCCATTGGTCAGCTAATTGGGTTCAGCCAACTCCTTATCCTCTCTGTGCCTCAGTTCCATTATCTGAAACACAGGGCTGTGAGAAGCGCCCGTGTCCTAGGGTGGCCATAAGGATGACCGGGGTGAGTGTATGTAGAGTGTTTCCGTGGTTTATTTAGCAAATACACATAGAAGACAGGCATGGGCGCAGACCGTGCACCATGCACAGACGAGAGGGACAGGGTTACCAGATCAGTGTCGCATTTGTCTAAAACAAAATCCCAAAGCCGAAAAACAAGGCAAAATGTCCACATGTGTTAGTTTGGGCAGCCAACCCCAGGTGTTTCTTATGTTTCTCTTGGAGCTTTTCTGTATGCTTGGACTGTTTTGCAACTTGAGCGTAAGAAAGGAATCGGAATTAGCGAGGCCAGGAGGAAGGAGACAGAAGTCGCAGAGGGAAGGGCTGCCAGTGCCTCCTCTCGTTTAGTCCTCAGAAGTTGCAGAGGGAAGAGCTGAGAGGCAGAGAGAATAATCACGACTGCAAACATTGATTCAGCTCTTCCCATGTCCTGGGCACCGTGCCAAGCATTTTATATGGGTACCTGGGTTTGGTGGCAGAAGGAGAGTGTGGAGGAGGCAGGGGTGAGTGGGGAGAGATGAAATTGGAAGAGTGAGGGGAGCGGAGACTCTGCAGGGCCTCCAAGGCCAGGCTTCAGGGTGGGACTCAGTCCTGAAGCACTGGGGAGCCATGAGGGGCTATGGGCAGGGAGGGGCAGGGTGTGGAAAGACTCCCTTGGGACCGTGGGGGATGTGGGCTGACGTGGAGGAGACTGGAGGCAGGGAGGCTGGGAGGAGGCTGGGGTGAGGGCCGAGGGGAATGGACGAGGCCTGGGCCAGAATGGAGCAGAGGGGACAAGGGGCAGGAAGCTGAGGGCTCTGACACTGTGACAATGACAAGGAGGGAAAGACCCAGACGGCCCAGTGACTGGGTGTGCGGAAAGACCACAGCACCAGGGAGGAAGGAAGAGCAGCTTTGGGGAGAGGCTGAGCTCCTCTCTGGCCCCGGGGAATCCACAGGTCTTCTCCCTGATCATCTTCTCTTCCCTGCTGACTGACGGCTACCAGAACAAGGTGGAGTCTCCGCAGCTCCGCTGCATTCTCAACAGCGACAACGTGGCCTGCAGCTTCGCCGTGGGAGCCGGCTGCCTGGCCTTCCTCAGCTGCCTGGCCTTCCTCGTCCTGGACACCCAGGAGACCTGCATCGCCGGCACCCGCTTCAGGACAGCCTTCCAGCTCCTGGACTTCGTCCTGGCTGGTGAGCCCCCAGGACCCCCTGACCCAGAGCTGCCCCTCCTCCTGCTCACAGCTCTCCAGACTCCCCAGGGCCTCCTGAGCACTACCCTTCACCACCCAGCCGGCCTTCACCTTGACTGTCCTTCCAGCGGGAGGCATCTGACCACACGTGGCCCAGAGTTTCCCACTGCCCCGGCACCTGCTGTCTCCCCCTGGGGAATTATTACTCATCCCTCAGACCCCAGTAAGGGTCACCTCTTCTGACCCCTAGGAAAATTCTAGCAGCCTCCCTTCTGCCCTGTGCTTCCTTCACATTCGCTTCCCTCATTCAGAGAACATTTCTTGAAAGGCTACCACCCAGTGGCAGGAAGCGGGGTTCAGAGCATGGAGCCAGACAGACCTGGGTTGAAAGTTGCCCCAGCGCCTCCCCGCCCTGTGAGCTTGCGCAGCTCTCTTCCCCTCTCTGAGCATCAGTAGAAGCTGGGATGAAATCCCTTACCTGGCGGGGGCTTTCTGAGGATGAAATGAGATAAAGGAGGCCTATAGTAATACCGATGGGCACTGGGTGCCTCCCACGGGGCAGGCGCAGATGGAAGGGCTCCAAATGCCTCCTCTCCTTTAGTCCTCAGAACCACTCCAAGAGGTAAGTCCTGTTCATATTCCCATTTTACGGAGGAGGAAACTGAGGCCTGATGAGGTGATGTAATGGATACCCAGCTGCTGAATGGCAGGTCACACACTTCAAAGCAAAGTCTTGCCTCCTAGCCACTGCCAGACACTCCCAGTGGAGCCTGGCACACGGCAAGCACAAGATGTGTGTCCTTTTTCTTTGGGGCCTGACCTCCTTCCTCTCAGTCAGCTTGATCTCAACTCCTCCCCGCCCCCGCGGCTCCTCCTCCCCACTGGGCCAGTCCCAGTGACTTAGGGCCAAGAGAGCCCTCAAAGGTCATTGAATCTATGCTGTACAAGAGAACTCCCTGTGAGGGTGGAAATGTTCTGTACCTGGGCTTTCTTTTTGTGTGTGTGAAGCAGAGTCTTACTCTGTCACCCAGGCGGGAGGGCAGTGGCATGATCTCGGCTCACTGCAACTTCTGCCTCCAGAGTTCAAGCCAATCTCCTGCCTGAGCCTCATGAGTAGCTGGGACTACAGGCGCCCACCACCATGCCTGGCTACTTTTTGTATTTTTAGTAGAGACAGGGTTTTGCCATGTTGGGCAGGCTGGTCTTGAACACCTGGCCTCAAGTGATCCGCCTGCCTCAGCCTCCCAAAGTGCTGGGATTACAGGCGTGAGCCACTGCACCCAACCTAAAATTCTGTGTTGATGAATAGAAATTTAAACAGCTGCATGTGGCCAACGGCTCCTGTATTAGACAGTGCAGCTCCACTCCAGTGGCTCACTCTAGGGAGGGCTTTGAGGGATTGGGGAATAGCTTGTGAAAGATGTGTCAGCATAGAAGCTAATAAAAATTATTTATATTAATTTATTTATTTTTGAGACAGAGTTACACTCTTGTTGCTCAGGCTGGAGTGCAGTGGCGTGATCTTGGCTCTCTGCAACCTCTGCCTCCCAGGTTCAAGCTATTCTCCTGCCTCAGCCTCCCAAGTAGCTGGGATTACAGGCATCAGCCACCACTCCCGGCTAATTTTGTATTTTTAGTAGGGAAGGGGTTTTTACACTTTGGTCAGGCTGGTCTCAAACTCCCGACCTCAGGTGATCTGCCCACCTCGGCCTCCCAAAGTGCTGGGATTACAGGGGTGAGCCACCGTGCCTGGCCAAAAAAATTTTTTTTCAATAACTCGTGGGAGGTCATGCAGCAAGACCACTAGCCCTATCCTTCCCATGCCTCAGCAGCCCTGCCTGAGTGAACTTTCCCCCTGCCCCTCTTCTCTCCCTGTGACACCACAGTTCTCTGGGTAATTGTCTGGTTCGTGGGTTTCTGCTTCCTGACCAACCAGTGGCAGCATTCGCCACCCAAAGAGTTCCTCCTGGGGAGCAGCAGTGCCCAGGTGGTCATCGCCTTCACCTTCTTCTCCATTCTTGCCTGGGTGAGGACAAGCCCCTCTACCACCCTTCCTTAGGAGGGGCATCCTCTGCAGGGCAGGGTTGAAAGGGCTAGAACATTCCTGCTCTCACTCAGCTCCCCTGGGAATCAAGCGTATGGGGGCTCCCTCAAGACTCCGATGGTCCCTTCCAAGTGCCCCTTCCTCTGAGCAGCCACAATCCAGCATCAGGGCCCGTGCTTCAGCCCAGGGCCCCTGGGCAGTGAGCAGTTCAAATATGGGGACCCTTGTCTTCCTCCCAGGCTGGTCCACAGCCCAGTCCCTCTCCTGACCTGCCCAGCCCAAGCCAGCCTTCAGCACGCCCTTTTCTGCCCACAGATATTCCAGGCCTACTTGGCTTTCCAGGACCTCCGAAACGATGCTGCAGTCCCATACAAACGCTCCTTGGATGAGGGCGGCGTGGTGCTAACCACCTTCTCCCCACCCTCCACCACCAGCCCTGTGAACACGCCCACCGCTGGCCCCAACAGCCTGAATTATGCCAGTTCTGCTCTGTCCCCCGGTCTGACCACTCCGAAGGGCCCCCGCCTCGCTATGATGCCTGACAATTAAATATCCTTATTCACATCAGTAAAGAGAGAATCCTCCCTCCAGAAGGGTTTCTGAAAACAGCCTTCAGTCCTTCTCATGTCTGTTCTGCTCTGGTCCCTTGAGTGACAAGGGTGGGAAAGAATCCCACTAGTTCACCTCTGGGGTCTCTGCACTGGGTCACATTTCCATACCACCTCCTGGCGCCATCACTGGGGCACCACCTTGATAGTGACGGATTGGAGGTGGTGAGAGGAGGGAAGCACTTTTTTGAGGCCTGTTTCACACTAAGTCCTGTCAAGCCATTACTCCTGGAGTCCCCACACTGGCCAGGGGAGGGAGGCACAAGACACCCCAAATTTTTTTTTTTCTTTTTGAGACAGTTTCACTCTTATCACCCAGGCTGGAGTGCAATGGCGCAATCTCAGCTCACAGCAACCTCTGCCTCCCAGGGTCAAGCGATTCTCCTGCCTCAGCCTCCCGCGTTGCTGGAATTACAGGCGCCCGCCATCATAACTGGCTAATTTTGTGTTTTTGGTAGAGACAGGGTTTCTCTATGTTGGTCAGGCTGGTCTTGAACTCCCGACCACAGGTGATCTGCCCACCTTGGCCTCCCAAAGTGCTGTGATGAGAGGCGTGAGCCACTGCGCCTGGCAAGGTACCCCATCTTACAGTTGAGGAAGCAAAAGTTCAGAGAGAGAAAATGCTTCCATCTGTGGAGAAAACACCAAGAGGAAGGGCCAACAATGGGACCCAGCCCTGTCACTCAAGCTCGAGCCCAAGCCCTCTCACTCCCCACGGTGACCAAAGACTACAATCCATGCTGTGTGAGGAGTCCGTGAACGAGGGTGCTGAGTCTGTGAACAAGATTCAAGGGAGATCCTTGTCTTCAAATAGTTCAAAGACTATCTTAGGGGAGGAGAGGTTTTTATTCTAGGAGAAACCCGGTGGTAAGTGGGAGACTCATGCACAGGCCACAAACGTTCCTACCTGTAGGAGCCAGGCAGGTAACCCCAGTGGGTGAAGCTCCTACTAAGAGAGTAGGGGGGGGACAGGGCTATGTCCAGGAGAGGCAGCCTCCACTCAGCACACATTCGGTAACAGGGCCTCGTTTTTTTTCCTGAGATGGCATCTCGCTCTGTAGCCCAGACTGGAGTGCAGTGGTACAATCATAGCTCCCTATAGCCTTGACCTCTTGGCATCTAGCAATCCTCCTGCCTCAAGCCCCCAAGTAGCTGGGACTACAGTTGTGTGCCACCACTCCCAGCTCATTTTTCAATTTTTTTGAAGAGATGGGATCTCGTTATGTTGCCCTGGCTGGTCTTGAACTCTTGGGCTAAAGCAGTCCTCCTGCCTTGGCCTCCCGAAGTGTTGAGATTATAGGCATGAGTCACCATGCCTGGCCAGCCTGGGGTTTCTGAACAGTGCTGTCCACCTGAAATCTGATGCGACACCCACAGGGTGTTTAAAATAGTCTAGTGGCCACATTGAGAAAAGTAAAACAAGGCTGGATGCAGTGGCTTACGCCTGTAATCCCAATACTTTGAGAGGTGGAGGCAGGTGGATTACTTGAGGCCAGGAGTTCAAGACCAGCCTGGCCAACATGGTGAAACCCTGTCTCTACTAAAAATACAAAAATTAGCTGGGCGTGCCTGTAATCCCAGTCACTTGGGAGGCTGAGGCACAAGAATCACTTGAACCTAGGAGGTGGAGGTTGCAGTGAGCCAAGATTATGCCACTGCACTCCAGAGTGAGGCTCTGTCTCAAAAAAAGGAAAGAAAAGTAAAATGAAACAAATGCAATTAATATTACTATTTTATTTGTCAGTATATCCAAAGTATCACTGCAACATGTAATCAATGTAAAAATTATTAATGAGGCATTTTACACTCTTTGGTACTAAGTTTTTGAAATCCATGGTATTTACACCAACAGCGTACCTCAGTTTGGACTCGCCAGGTTTCAGGGGCTCAACAGTCCCACATAACTACTGGCTACCCCACCGGACAGTGTAGCTATAGAAACTCCAGTTTTTCTACAACAATTTGGACATCATTTTGTGGGGGCTTGTAAAATGTGAAATCAGGCCAGGCATAGTGGCTTATGCCTGGAATCCCAGCATTTTGGGAGGCTGAGGTGGGCAGATCACGAGGTCAGGAGTTCGAGACCAGCCTGACCAACATGGTGAAACCCAGTTTCTACTAAAAATACAAAAATTAGGCAGGTATGATGACGTATGCCTATAATCCCAGCTAGTCGGGAGGCTGAGGCAGGAGAATCACTTGAACCCAGGAGGCGGAGGTCGCAGTGAGCCAAGATCGCGCCACTGTGCTCCAGCCTGGGCGACAGAGCAAGACTCCACCTCAAAAAAAAAAAGAAAAAAAAAAAAGTGAAATCAGTGGGCAAAAAATGCAAAATAAACACAAACGTTGGGCAGACCGAACGAAACACACCTGTCTGGGGCCATCGTGGCCTGCAGAGCACTAGTTCACAAACCAGATGAAAGGATGTGAGACCTAGGAGTCAACGCTGCAGTCCATTAGTCCTTTCTTGGAGGCTTCCTGTGTGGCTGGCCCTGTACCTGCAGGTGTAGAAGTAACTGTGGTCTCGCTGGGCATAGAGAGAAAACAGCAGCAGCGCAGTGGGACAGGAAGTGTTCCGACGCAGAAACGGGAGGACTCTGAGCACTAGGTGTCCCAGTGGGTAAGCTTGGGTGTATCACTTACTATCTCTGGGCCCAAGTTGCGTTGGCTATAAAACTAAATTGGACCAGATTTTTTTTTTTTTTTTTTTTTTTTTAGAGACAGGATCTCTACTCTGGAGGCTGAGGTAGGAGAATCACTTTAACTGAGGAGGCAGAGGTTGCAGTGAGAGAAGACCGCGCCACGGCGTTCCAGCCTACCCAACAGAGTGCGACCTGTCTCAAAAAAAAAAAAAAGAGATGCCTTGGGCTGACCAGGCAGCAGTACAACCCCCTTCCCCAGTCAGACCCAGCAAGTGAGTGGCCCCACTCCTGTGTTTTCCATATTGGGCTTCCAGCACAAATCTAAGCAGAAGGTCCCTTGGCTTAAGAGAAAGAAACAAGGCCGGGTGCGGTGGCTCACACCTGTAATCCCAGCACTTTGTGAGGCCGAGGTGGGCGGATCACGAGGTCAAGAGATCAAGACCATCCTGGCCAATGTGGTGAAATCCTGTCTCTACTAAAAATACAAAAATTAGCCAGGCATGGTGGTGCACATCTGTAGTCCCAGCTACTTGGGAGGCTGGGGCAGGAGACAGAGGTTGAGTGAGCCGAGATCACGCCACTGCACTCCAACCTGATGACAGAGTGAGACTCTGTCTCAAAAAAAAAAGAGAAAGAGATCAAAAAACAACCGAAAAACCACCCACTGTTGGTTAAACATACAAGCTCTGGCCCAGGTACAAAGCCCACCTCTGCCACTCACCCCTCTGAGCCTGTTTCCTCGTCCACAAAGTGCCCTCTCTGTAGGGATACTGTGAGGGCGGCAGCAGTCCATCCGCGTCACACACAGTGCCTGGCACATATCAAGTGCTCAGGCAACACCAGCTCCCTGCCTCCTCAAGCTTTCAGAGCCAGCCTACAGGGAAGCTGCAGGCAGTTACACAGAGTTTAGGAAGGTCTTAGAGGACATCTAGGAAGCTTGACTTGGTCAAGGGTCAAAAATCCAAAGCCTGCAAGAGCCAGGCAGGTAACATAAGTGAAGAAAATAGGCCAGGTGTGAAGCCAATCTGGAGAGAGACAAGGAAAATATTTCACTTCCCTTTTAACTCCACAAACAAACAAAAATAACCACACGGCATCAGCCCAATAATAAATGGTAACAAGCCTGCAACCAAGTCCTGGGGGCTGTGGTGAAAAGAGCTGCGTCCCATCCATTCAGATCCAGCCATCTGTTGCCACCCAGAAATGAGGTCCCGGCATTGTTAGACTGATGGATTTATTTTCAAGAGAAGCCAGAAATCTAGATTCTAGACTTTAATGTGAAAATCTGGTTTTTAAAGGCTGGAGACCCATTTCTTTTTTTATTTTTTATTTTTTTTGAGACAGAGTTTCAGTCTTGTTACCCAGGCTGGAGTGCAGTGGCGTGATCTCGGCTCACCGAAACCTCCACCTCCCTGGTTCAAGTGATTCTCCTGCCTCAGCCTCCCGAGCAGCTGGGATTATAGGAACCTACCACCACACCCAACTAATTTTTGGGGGGGTTTTTTGTTTGTTTTTGAGATAGTCTCGCTCTGTGACCCAGGCCGGAGTGCAGTGGTTCGATCTCAGTTCATTGCAACCTCTGCCTTCCAGATTCAAGTGATTCTCCTGCCTCAGCCTCCTGAGTAGCTGGGATTACAGGTGAGCACCACCATGCCCAGCTAATTTTTTGTATTTTTAGTAGAGACAGGGTTTCACCATACTGGCCAGGCTGCTCTCGAACTTCTGACTTGGTGATCTGCCTGCCTAGGCCTCCGAAAGTGCTGGTATTACAGGCGTGAGCCATCACACCTGGCCTAATTTTTGTATTTTTAGTAGAGACGGAGTTTTGCTGTGTTGGCCAGGCTGGTCTGGAACTCCTGACCTCAGGTGATCCAACCGCCTCGGCCTCCCAAAGTGCTGGGACCATAAGCGTGAGCCACCACGCCTGGCCGATGCTCTTGAAGGTCCTCCGCCACCCTGAGGGTTTGGAGAACCATCAGACAAGTTCTGTGCCGAGATAAGAAGACTCTTCTAGATTCTCTCCAAAATCTCTTCCCCAGCAGCACCATGAGGAATTGCACAGCTGAAAGTCTTGGGAGACCCAGTTTTTCCTCTTCCTGTTCCTCCCAGGCCTCGTCGCCTGCAGATGGTCAACAAGGCAAAATCGGAAGCAGAAAAGGGGCGGGGGCAGGACCCCACGCACACCAGAGAAAGAGAGGCAAGGAGCGGCAAAAGAAAGGTTTCATTTTCTTCTGTTTATTTCAAGAGAACAAAGATCAACCGTCAGTTCTGTACAAAAACGTGGTGTGAGAGTCACGGTGATCCTCGGGCCAGGCCACTTCCCGAACATGAGCCCCGAGCCCCCATAATTTGCCAAAAAACCAGAAGACCAAAAAACTCAAACTCTGGGGGAAAAAATTACTATGAAAAAAATCAAGGGAGACCTTCCTGGGCCTCCCTTTCTCCATATCCCCAACCTAGAAATTTAAGGGCGGTTGTGGTTCATGGCCATGGCAGGAGGTGGGCCAGATGGGTGTCGGCAGATTTAGTGTTTGGCAACCAGTGGGGCTGGGGGTGGGATCTGGGAGGGAGCCGAGGGACCTGGGGAAGGGAAAAGATCTTGGACCCTGCCCCGGCCCATGGGACACTCAAAAACAGTTTATAAAAATTGGGGCCACAGAGTAGAAGAAAACGAGTCATCAGAATCAAAAACTAAAGAGTGGAAAGATTTTTTTTTCTTTTCTTCTCTAAAAGGCAAAAAACTACAAACAGCCCAAGTTCTGAGCTCCCAAAGACCTGGGTCCTCCACTGTCCCCCTGAAACCCGGCAGGAGGCGGGATGCGGAGCATGAGAGGTGGGTTCTTAAAAAAGTCACCCCTGGATGGGAAAGCTCTTCATCGTCCGCTGCCTTCTTCTGACTCCCGCCGCTGCCGAAGAGAGAGATGGCAAGGACCAGGGCTACGCCGGCAAACTCAACTTCTTCCCCTTTAGGACTGTGAGGAGAAAAAACGAGGGTGTCACTGCTGGGGCCCCTGCAGGAAGGGGACAGCCTCTCCAGGCAGAGCAGGGCCTGCATGCTAGATGGGCAGATCCTCAGGGAGGGAGGTCCCCAGGACTCACAGATACATTCCTGGTTGATTTCATTCCTACCCCTTCTTACTACTGGCAATTCTCTTTCTTTTTTTTTTTATAGACAGAGTCTCGCTCTGTAGCCCAGGCTGGAGTACAGTGGCGTGATCTTGGCTCACTGTAACCTCTGCCTACGTGGTTCAAGTGATTTTCCTGCCTCAGCCTTCCAAGTAGCTGGGACTACAGGCACCCACCACCACACCCAGCTTATTCTTTGTATTTTTAGTAGAGACAGGGTTTCACCGTGTTAGCCAGGATGGTCTCTTATCTCCTGACCTCCTGATCCACCCACCTTGGCCTCCCAGAGTGCTGGGATTACAGGCACGAACCACCGCGCCCGGCCTCTTTCTTGAGACAGGCTCTCAACTCTGGTGCCCAGACTGGAGTGCAGTGGCACACAGCTCCCTGCAGCCTTGACTTCCTTGGCTCAAGCAATCCTCCCACCTCAGACTCCCAAGTGGCTGGGACCACAGGCATTCACCACCATGCCTGGCTAATTTTTTCTATTTTTTATAGTGACAGCGTCTTGCTGTGTTGCTCAGGCTGGTCTGGAACTCCCAGGCTTCAGCAATTTTCCTGCCTCAGTCTCCCAAAGTACTGGGATTACAGGCATAAGCCACTGTGCCTGACCAATTCTCTATTTTTTTGTTGTTTTTATATTTAGGCTTTTTGTTTGTTTGAGACAGGATCTCGTTCTGTTCCCCAAGTGATCACAGCTCACTGCAGCCTTGAACTCCCCAGTCTCAGGGGATCCTCCCACCTCAGCCTCCTGAATAGCTGGGACCACAGGTGCATGTCACGACACCTAGCTAATTTTTATATTTTTTTGTAGAGATAGGGGCTCACCATGTTGCCCAGGCTGGTCTCGAACTCCTGGTCTCAAGTGATCCACCTGCCTTGGCCTCCCAAAGTGCTGAGATTACAGGCATGAACCACCACACCCGGCCAATTCTCTTTGTTTACTTGTTCATTCACCATCTCCCCCACCAAAATAAAAGGGAAGAGGAGGCCTTTGTCTGTCTTTTCTCATACTGCTGGATCCCCAGAGCCTAGCACCTGGCTGGGGACACAGAAAGTACTCAGTACATTTGTTGAATGAATAAATCAATGAACCTCAGTGCGCCTGATCCCTGCCCCGCCTGGCCTCCACTCAAAGCAACATGGGGGCTAAGGACAGAAACTCCTTAGTCCTTAGGGAGGCAGAGGCTAACGGTCTGAATTCCTAAGAGGATGGTGTGCTGAGACCCCCAAAACCAGGAGAAGAGACCCTCCCTCCCTTGCATAATGCAGAGGTAAGGAGGCAGACCCCAGGCCTCAGGGAAGGCAGGAGCTAAGGAAAGAGGAGGCTCCCTTCCAGCCCCTCCCCACATCCCGGCTACCTTTGGTGATATAGAGGTAGAAGAAATCGCAGTAGAGGACTGTCTGGACCAGGCCTGCCACGATGGCAATGAGGTCGAAGAAGCCCTCGAAATGGTAGCGCCAGATCCAGTTGAAGAGATAGAGTGTGCGGTAAACGCCCAGCGCAAACAAGTAGTGGCTGGTGATGGTCTCCGCCTCGCCAGTCTTGCTCACCATGAACAGCTGCGGCAAGATGGCCACTGACTCCAGGTAGATGGAGAAGGTCCAGAGGATCTGCAGAGAGGCCGGGGACAGGATGAGGTGGGAGGGGACAGGGAGGGAGAGAAGGCAGAGGACCACATTGCAGTTACAGGGCAGCGAAGGTGGAGAGAGAAAGAAGGCAATCCAGGCACCACCACGTGCCACAGCTCTGCCTGTGTTACTGGTATCTCTGATTTAATCATCACCATGTCCCAGCGAGGAGATCCTATGATTAGCACACTTATTCTACCGATGCGGAAACTCATACCAGAGAGGGTAAGACACTCGCCCAAGACCATGCAGCCAGCATGCAGCAGAGCAATGATTTGAACCAAGGATTCATAGTCCATGCTCATGAACACTTTGTAATTGTGCCTCTCTGAACAGCAGGCTGGGGTTCGATCTTGTCTTGGAAATTTCCCTTCTTTTTTCTTTCTTTTTTTTTTGAGAGGGAGTCTTGCTCTGTCACCCAGGCTGGAGTGCAATGGTGTGATCTTGGCTCACTGCAACCTCCGCCTCCTGAGTTCAAGCGATTGCGATTCTCTTGCCTCAGCCTCCTGAGTAGCTGGGATCACAGGCACGCGACACCACGCCTGGCTAATTTTTGTATTTTTAGTAGAGACGGAGTTTCACATTGTTGGCCAGGCAGGTCTCAAACTCCTGACCTCAGGGGGTCCTCTCCCTTGGCCTCCCAAAGTGCTGGGATTACAGGCATGAGCCACTGTGCCAGGCCCACACACCATTTCTTGTGGCAAGCTGCATTTGCTGTTCCCGAAGCAGGAAAAGCTCCACCCCTACAATGTCACACATCTGCCTCCTCCACATCCTCCCAGTCTCAGGTCATCAGTCACCTCCTGAGAGGGCCCCTCCCCAGCCATTCTTCCCCCAGGACTGTCACATCACCCCGTCTTATCTCTTTCCTGGCTACTCGCACCAGAAACTGAGCTCCACGGGGGTTGGGATCCCACTTCTTGTTCACCCTGAGGCCCTGGCACCGAGGACAGTTCCTGAATGAATAAGTGAGTGAGGACATGGGAGTGAGCATCTATAAAGGGGTCCCCATGCGCTCAGCACAGGCCACCATTTAGGGAGCAGTGACGACCACCATTCATGGGCAGGACAGGACATCATCGGACAGGGAAGAAGAGACTGCAGACATCTGCCAGCCCCTTTTTAGTCCCCAGCTCTCTGAAAGTTCCACCTGGGGTGATCTGTGAGCTGCAGGCACACTGAAACCTCCCCGCAGAGAGCAAAGCCAGGTGGCAGGTGTGGCTGCTCGGTTGTCTTGGTTTCTGGGAGGCAGGTGGGGAGCACCAGGACGTGTTCATAACAACGCATGCTTTTCCAGCATGTACGACACCCAAAGCACTGGCCTGAGCCTTGGCCCCATGAGGTAGGTACTGTTGTCATCCTCATCATACAGATGAGGAAACTGAGGCCCAAGGGATAAGAAACGTGTCCAGATTACCACCGACGCAGGCAGAATCTAGGACCTGCTCCTAGAATCATCCAGAATCCTCCAGGGAGGCTCTATGCAAGCCAGGTAGTTGAGGGTGCTGGGAAACGTACCCATTAAATTGATGCCCGCTCAACTCTTACCCCTGGGATTGCCCTTAGGGAACAGCCGCAGCTTAGGGAGAGATGGAAGGTCTGTTGCTTTTTTTTGAGACAGAGTTTCATTCTTCTTGCCCAGGCCTCTGCTTCCCAGGTTCAAACGATTCTCCTGCCTCAGCCTCCTGAGTAGCTGGGATTACAGGCATGTACCACTGTGCCAGCTAATTTTGTATTTTTAGTAGAGACGGGTTGGCCAGGCTGGTCTCGAACTCCCGACCTCAGGTGATCTGACCACCTTGGCCTCCCAAAGTGCTGAGATTACAGGCAAGAGCCAGCCTGGCCTGGTCTGTTGAATTTTTATCTACTCCATGATATCTGAATTTTTAAAGAATATTTTCCTTACACAGGGCATGGCAGCTCACTCCTATAATCCCAGCACTTTGGAAAGCAAAGGTGGGCAGATCACTTGAGGCCAGGAGTTCAAGACCAGCCTGGTCAACATGGAAAACGCTGTCTCTCCTAAAAATACAAAAAAAAAAAAAAATAAATAAAAATTAGCTGGGTGTGGTGGCTCATGCCTGTAATCCCAGCACTTTGGGAGGCCAAGGCAGGTGGATCACGAGGTCAGGAGATCGAGACCATCCTGGCTAACACGGTGAAACCTCATCTCTACTAAAAATACAAAAAATTAGCCAGGTGTGGTGGCAGGAGCTTGTAATCCCAGCTACTTAGGAGGTTGAGGCAGGAGAACTGCTTGAACCTGGGAGGGAGAGGTTGCCGTGAGCCAAGATCATACCACTGCACTCCAGCCTGGGGACAGAGTGAGACTCCATCTCAAAAAAAAAAAAAGAAAGAAAAACAGTATCAGAGATGGGACTAAATATTCAGTCATTGAACACTGACATAGCACTTCCTACCTCATGCCAGACACTGTGCTTTTTATTTTTTGAGACAGAGTCTTGCTCATGTCACCCAGACTGGAGTGCAGTGGCACGATCTCGGCTCACTGCAACTTCTGCCTCCTGGGTTCAAGCAATTCTCCTGTCTCAGCTTCCTGAGTAGCAGTGATTACAGGCACCCACCATGATGTCCAGCTAATTTTTTGCATTTTTAGTAGAGACGGGGTTTCACCATGTAGACCAGGCTGGTCTCGAACTCTTGACCTCAAGCGATCCACCGGACTCAGCCTCCCAAAGTGCTGGGATTACAGGTGTGAGCCACTGTGCCTGGCCCACTGTGCTTTATTAATACCAACCTCTCATTTGAACCCTATGACATAGGAACTGATTATCTCCATTTAACAGACAAGGAAATTGAGGCACAGGGAAGTTATGTGATTTGCCCAGAATCCCATACCTGCTCCGTGGTAGAGGCAGGCTCCAAATCCTTACGCTCTGATTCCAAGTCCTTGTGTGTTTTGCCACCAGGCAGTGCTACAAAATCTCAGTAAATCCTCACAATGACCTAATCACAACTTTGCAAATGAGGAAATCCAGGTACAGAGAGGTCAAATCACATGCCCAGGATCATGCTAATAGAAACTAGTAGATTTGGGGCTGGGCGTGGTGGCCCTTGCCTGCTATCCCAACACTTTGGGAGGCCGAGGCGGGTGGATCACCTGAAGACAAGAGTTCAAGACCAGCCTGGCCAATATGGTGAAACCCCGTCTCTACTTACATACAAAAAAAAAGTAGCCAGGCATGGCAGTGTGCGCCTATAATTCCAGCTACTCGGGAGGCTGAGGCAGGAGAATTGCTTGAATCCCCCCGGAGGCAGAGGTTGCAGTGAGCTGAGATCGTGCCACTGCACTCTAGCCTAGGTGACAGAACAAGACTTTATCTCCAAAAAAAAAAAAAAGAATACCTAAGCCTCAGTTTCCTCATCTGTAAAATGGGGCTGTTGAGAAAAGTGATGAGTTAATGTTCAGGAAATTCTTAGGGTAGCAACTGACATACAGTGAGCCCTGCTGCTGTTGCCTTAATTTCCTCTGACCCAGAGCCCCTGCACTGAACTTATGAGTCCTAAAATAAGGCAGTTTGGGCATCCCCTGCAAAGGGAGGCCTGTGAGAGGGTCTCCTGTCCTAGCTACTCTGCCACAGCCATCCCGCCAAATAAGGAGTCACAGCAAGGCACCTACCTCCAGAGGGGTGAAGTCATGATTGACCAGGAATGCCAGGATGGCCGTGGGAACGACGAGGAACTCCACTCTGAATGTGTCATGGTTCCCATCGTAAGTGGCTTTGAACTTGCTATAAATCATCCAGACCGTGGTGAAGGAGCAGGCTATGTAGACCACCTGAGGAGGGGGATGATGAGAAGGGGCCTCAACTCACAGGTCAGGGCCTGTACCCCAGGAGGCTCACACCCAGGAGTCCAGGCCCCTAGCACCTCCTCTCTCAGACCCAAGAGTCCAGGCCCCAGCCCCTCCTCCCTCAGACCCAAGAGTCCAGGCCCCAGCCCCTCCTCCCTCAGACCCAAGAGTCCAGGCCCCTAGCACCTCCTCCCTCAGACCCAAGAGTCCAGGCCCCAGCCCCTCCTTCCTCAGACCCGGGAGTCCAGACCCCCAGCCCCTCCTCCCTCAGACCCAGGAGTCCAGGCCCCAGCCCCTCCTCCCTCAGACCCGGGAGTCCAGGCCCCCAGCCCTTCCTCCCTCAGACCTGGGAGTCCAGGCCCCCAGCCCCTCCTCCCTCAGACCCGGGAGTCCAGGCCCCCAGCCCCTCCTCCCTCAGACCCAGGAGTCCAGGCCCCCAGCCCCTCCTCCCTCAGACCCAGGGGTCCAGGCCCCAGCCCCTCCTCCCTCAGACCTAGGAGTCTGGGACCCACACCGGCTCCTCTGCCTCAGGGGGTCCCAGAAAGGTGGAGTGGAGCCTCTACCTTCATGCAGGTGTTGTAGAGTGAGATGTAGTTGGTGAAAAGGTCCAGATATCGGGCAGTGAACACCACAGCAAACAGGACCTGGCTCTTCCCTGAAATTCCTGTGGTCCAGAGAGAGACAGAGAGGGAGAGAGGAGGCTGGGGATGGGCTGCATGGGCAATAAACTCAGGCACAGCGCCCGGGACCAGCCTGGAGGCAGCTCTGGAGTGCAGCTGTCCCCGGAGGCCTCCCCAGCCCGCCCCGCCTGAACAGGGCTCTTTCCCACGGCCCACAGCCAGGGGGCAGCCCAGGCCCCCGAAGCTACTCCAGCCCGAGGCTCCGTCCCAGACTAGGCCTCACGCCCATCCCTGGCCCCCTCGGGGTCCTCCCGAAGTCAGAACCCGAGGTGGGGCCTAAGGGGGACCTCCCCTGACCTCAGCCCCCCGATCCGGTTACCTCCCTCCCGTTCCCTTCCTGGCCGCCACGGTCCACGTCACCAACTCACAGCCACCTCCCTGCCTGCCATGGTTCCCTGTTCCCGGTCCCTGAACCCTCGGGCTGCCCGGACTGGGGCTGGGGATGGCTGAAGTGGGGGCCTAAAGAAATCCACATCAAACTGTATGCACCCCCGCCAGTCTGGGGGAGGAAGCTGATCCCCTGGCGACCCAGAACGTGGAGGAGAGGCCCCCAGCAAGCAGTGGGGAGAGGAACCTGTGCCCCAGTGCCCCCAAACCCTTCCTGAGTCCTGGGACGCCCCCCAACCCCCACCCGCAAGCTCTCTCCTTCGCCAGCCCTCGTGGGCCTCTCACCTGCACACGAGCGGGACTTCCAGATTTTGAGCAGTAGCAAGATGATAGCGAGGAGGTGGGAGAGGTCTCCCAGGAATCGGAAGAGATTCATGGCTAGGGGGGCCTGGCAGGGCTGAGCGGGAGGAAGGCAGGCTGGCGGGGGGCTGCCCCCCGAGGCTGCTGGTCTGGCCGGGCGGCTGGGCTGGGGGGACGGGAGAGGTACCCTAGGGGCGCTCCGCTCCGGGGAGGGGACTCTGGGAGGGGGGAGAAGAGGCCAGAGCTGGCGGCCTAGCAGGAGCCGGGAAGAGGGAGGAGAGCGGGAGGGGGAGGAGTCCGGGCCGGGAGGCTCCGCCCCGAGGGCGGGGCCCGGATCTCCGGCGCCCCCTATCGCCCACCTCCTGCCTTGCCGTGGCGGCGCTAAATGCACCCCCAAAGCTGCCCCTTAGGAACTTAGGATGGTCGCATGGTTCGGAAAGTGCCAAATCCGGCACCGGCTCGCACAGGCAGACTGTGTCTCTGGAAGGTACGCAGTCCAGTACACCACCCTCAGCCCTAGCAGGGATATAGAGGCTGCCCTCTGAGCCTGAGGGACCCGGAGGCTCAGCTGGAGTTTCTGCCCCTTGCAGGTCCTTTGGCGCCAATCCCCCAGAAGACAAGAAAGATACCCCACCCACTTCCTACCCTAGACCCAAGACTCAAGGTCCCAGCCCATTCGTCAGACCCGGAAGTCCAGGCCCCCAGTCTCTCCTCCCTCAGACCCAGGAGTCCAGGTCCCAGCACCTCCTCCCCAAGACCCAAGACTCCAGGCCCCAGGCCCTCCTGCCTCAGACCCAGGAGAACAGGACCCCAGGCCCTCCTCCCTCAGACCCACGAATCCAGCCTTCCCAGCCCCTCCTCCCTCAGACCCAGGAGTCCAGGCCCCCAGCCCCTCCTCCCTCAGACCCAGGAGTCCAGGCCCCCAGCCCCTCCTCCCTCAGACCCTGCAGTCCAGGACCGCCATCTCCTCCTCCCTCAGACCCGGGAGTCCAGGCCCCCAGCCCACTTCTTTCCTAGGACCCTGTTCCTTGGAACTTAGGGTCCCATCCCCACCATCGTATGGCTCAAGCTTCCTAACCTTAAGAATCTAGATCTACGGTTTCTTTCTCTCTTTACGACTCACAAATGTAGGCCCCAATCCTCTTCTTTTTCAAGAATGTGCACCTCACCATGCTCTCCTAGACCTTGAGGATGAAGGAAACAAAAGCCCCACCCAGCAGGCTCAAGGCCAAACTCTAACCCAAACTACCTCGGGAGCCCCTGGCCCTGGCTTCCCCCCTGCTCCAGAATTTCTACCCTGCCCCCTCCCACACACCCTCTCACACCCTCACACCCTCCTCCCTCAGACCCAAGAGTCCAGACCCCATCACCTCCTCCCTCGGACCCAGGAGTCCAGGTCCCCCATCTCCTCCTCCCTCAGACTCAGGAGTCCAGGCCCCCAGCCCCTCCTCCCTTAGACCCAGGAGTCCAGACCCCAGCCCCAGCTCCCTCAGACCCAGGAGTCCAGACCCTAGCCCCTCCTCTCTCAGACCCAGGAGTCCAGGCCCCCAGCCCCTCCTCCCTCAGACCCAGGAGTCCAGGCCCCCATTTCCTCCCCAGGTGTCCTGCCCCATGCTCTACCTCAGAGCTACATGGTAGCTTTACAAAAGTGCCAGGCCCAGCCCTCTAGCCGGAGCGGAATGGTGTGGGGGGAACAGCCTGTGGTCTGGACTCCTGTATCTAGGAGGGGACAGATGCTGCTTCCCTTCTGGATGAGGGGTACCCACAGGTGATGGAGGCCAGGGTCCCTCAATAAAGGAAGGGGTGCAGGCATGTTAGTTTCTTCAGAGGATTGGAAGGACTGGGTGCCCAAGGGTGACATCCAGTAGTCTTGGGTCCCTGAGGATGGCTTGTACTGGGGGAGAGTCAGGATGACCAAGTCCCTAAAAGAGATTCAGACTTGGAGGAGGGGCCCCAAATTCCTGGGTCCCCGTGGAGAAGGGACTGCTGGCTCTGAGGGAGGAGGGGCTGGGGGGCGGGACTCCTGGCTCCAGGGTGGAGACCTTGTTTTTCAGTCCTGGCCTTCTGGGGCAATAAAAGCCACAGATTGGGTCTTAGTATGGCGAACCCTGAAGTCAGGGAAAGGTCTTCTGTCTCCAGAGCCTCAAGGCAGGGAAGGGGCAGAGGGCAGCCACCGCCAGCCCTGGAGTCTAGCTGTGAAGCTGATGTCTCCATACCGGCTTCTGCGCCTCTGCCTGCCCCCCCACCAAGCCTGACTTCTTCCTCCCTTTTTATTTTCAGCCCCTCACCCCCTTGTCCCAGGAGGCAGGCAGAGGCTGGTAGCTGGGGGCGGCGGGCCGCCCCTTCCCCAAGCCCTGGCAGGAGGAGGGGTCCCCAGGGAGGCCAGGAGGGGGGGCTATGGGTCTCCCGGCAGTGGCGGACGGGGACTGAATGTTAATCGCATCCCGAGTGAGTGTGTGTGTGCGAGAATACAGCGAGTGTGCGAGTCCCTCCCGCTCCGGCTCCTCCAAGCCGCGGCCGCCGCCGCCACCCTCGCCCGCAGCCTCCCGCAGCCTCCCTCGGCCACCGGTGCCCGGCTGGAGGGTGTCGCCTGGGTGAGTCCGCCCGGCCCCCAGGGGTCTCTCGAGCGTCTGCCATCTGCCCGGTGAGGATCTGTGTGTCTGGGTGTCAGGCTGGCTGGTGGAGGGGGGGTGTGTCTATAAAGGCTGCGGCGGCCGAGGGAGGGAGGGGTTTGTCTGTACCGACCCTGAGCCGCCTGCCTGGGTGTCGTGGGCCCCCCTACTCCTCCCACCCCAGCCCCCCAAACCCAGATGGGTGGTGTGTACCTGGGTTCTGTGTCTCCTGCCTGCGTCCGGCCAGGCGTCTGGGCGTCCCCGGCTGCCTGTGTCCTCCTGTCTGTCCAAACAGCTCCTAACGGCAGTGACAGCCTGGCCCCCATTAGATGCCCCCTCTGTGTGTGTGTGTCTCTCCTCAAGCTCTGGGGGTGTTGAGGGGGAATCCCAGGGAAGTGAGGTTGTGCGTGTGTGTGTGAGTGTATTTGTGTGTTTCTGCCTGTGTTTGAGAGTGGGGGCGTCGAGGGGGGGTCTGGAGGTGGCCAAGCGAGGAAGGAGCAAGCAGTTTCCCAGGCAGGCAATCTCCCGCTTCACACACACACACCAGCCACCAGCTTCAGAGGTGACCCAGACAGACAGACAGACACAGACGCTGGAGGTGAGGGTGGGGGGGGTTGCTGAGGGCACAAAGCGGGGGTGGGAATGAGCCAGAGAGAGGCGGGACTGGACACATGGAAAGTGGGGAGGAGCCCGGGCTGAAGCAGCAGAGGGGGGCACCCCAGGTGGGCGGAGGGGGATCCCCATGGGGTCGGGGCAGCAAGAGGACACCCCGACAGCCTCTGCAATGTCCGGGGCCCAACTTCCAAAGCAACATGTGTAGGCACGTCCTCGCCTAGTCCAGGTGGCCGCAACCTTGGGGGACAGACAGGCCAGGACAAGACCAAGGAAGAGGAAGGAGAGACAGAGCCAGGGACAGACAGGAGGTCCTGGCCGCCGCTGCCGCCGCCACCACCACTGCTGCTGCCCCGGGGCCTGCCCCCCCACATTGGCTCTCTGAGCCCTACTCGGAATCTTGGGGTCGCTGGACGCCGGGTTCCGGTCCTGGCCCCCCCACAATCCCCCTCACAGAACAGGGTCATGAAAAGGTAAGGCGGGACAGGGGACACAGGGGTGGTGGTGGGAATGTGGACCCCCAAATCTAGGACAGGGGAAGTTGGCCAGGAGCCTCATGGAGGGAAGGGGGTGGAATGGTGGGCAGGGGTCTTGGCCCCCACCTAGCTACCCTGTCCCTCAGGGACTCTCTCCACCCTCTCTCTCTCTCTGAGCCCCTTTTTCCTGGGTCCCCATACCTCAGACCTTTCCCACCCCCCATTTCTCTAACACTTGGCTCCCTCTCCCCAGCCCCACATACCTGATGCCCCATATCCCTGTCCCTCCATATCTCATCTCACCCTCTATCTGCACCCCCTCCCTGCATCAGTGTCCCCCATCACCGGCTGGCCCTCTCCCTCTCTCCTCTCGCTCTCGCTTCCCATGTCAGAGCTATGAGTCTGCTATTAATACCCCTGCCAAGGACCTTGAGGGCAACCAGGCCCCCAGCACCCCTCGCCCCAAGCTCCCACCCCTTCCTCAAGGTTCTGGAACACCCTTCCAGCCTCTTCCAAGCATCAGGATTTGGGTGGGGAGAGACGGGTGTTGTGTGTGTGTGCTGGGGGGGGTGCGGGGGGAGGAAGCGGGACGCCGTCTGCAGCACAACTCGAGGTTGCGGGGGGGGGGGGGAGCTGTTGATCAAAGTGGCCTCTCCTCCCTTCTGTGTTGGGTGCTGTGTTGGGGGGCAATGAAGACAGGGACACCCTAGGAATTTCTGGCACCCTCCTCCTCCTCCCGGCTTGGGGACAGGCTGTGCTATGTACAGGATCTAAGTGGGGTGACTAGGGAGGCTGGAGCTGGGGGGGCATCCAGGAGGTTGGGAATGACGGGGTTTGAAACCAAAAGGGGATCCTTAAGGGAGGAGAGGGGCAGGAACCCCGAGTCCTGGGTCTTGGGGAAAGAGAGGAGCTGGGGACCTGGACTCCCAGTTCCTGTGGGGAGAGGAGGCTGGGCACTGGAGTTCCAGAGTCTTGGGGCAGGAGGGGTCCAGCCTCCTGGGTCCTGGGAAAGAACAGGACTGAATGCCCAGACTTCCAAGGGCTCGGGGAGGAAGGGGCTGCGGGCAGGACTCCTGGGTCTTTATGGAAGGAGGTAGGGGATAGGGCTTCTGAGGAAGGACAGGCTGGGAGCTCAGTCTCCTGAGTCCCTGACAGGGCAGGGGACAGGAGTCGAGGACTTTAGGCTGGTGCAGATGGAAGTGGAAACGGAGGTTCAAGAGGAGGAGATGGAGTGGGGGGGTTGTTGAGGGGCTGGACTCTGTGATCCCTGCGAGGCGTGGGTTCTGGGGGTTGGGCCTTCAGAGTCCTGGAGGACTGGGGATGCCCCTCCTCAGTCCCTGAAGCAAGGAGGCTGTTCTCCCTAATCCCTACGGGAAGGAACTGAGCATGCAGCCCCCTGAGAAGGGTGGGGCCTGGGCTGCCCTCCTGGACCTTAGCAGGGAGCGGGACCGAGGTCGCTAAGAGCAGAAGCCAGGTAGGGGTGGGTCTAGGAGAGGCAGAGGAGGGGCTGGAGGGTGAGCAGCCACTGGGAAGGGAGGGGAGCGAGAGTGTTAACCCCGCGGGGGCCAGGCCACAGCTGTGGGTTATTTTGGGGCGGAGTGGGGGGGTTATTCTGAGCACTGATTGAGCCAGCTGCTTGGGGAAGGGCAAGGGAGAGGAGGGGCGAAGAGGAGCCAGGATCGGGGAGGGATGGGCATACTAGGAGCCCCCATCCCCTTCCCTGGGGAGACAGGGGCCCAGGATCTCTGGGAAGGTGAGGTCGTGGGCAGAGGGGAGGGGCTGTGGCCTCAAGGCAGGGGAGGGGGTGTGGGCCTTTCCCCTACCCTGGCAGTCTTTGGGGTGGACGAGGCCTTCGCTACCATGGCAACCGGACAGGAGCCTGACTGACAGCCAGGAGAGAACCCTCCCCTGTCTGGACCCTCACCCCTTCAGGAAGCCCCTAGTGCAGACGCCAGTCCTTCTCTGGGAACCAGGAGTCCAGACCCCCAGTGCCCTCCTCCCTCAGTCCCAGGCAGGATCCAGGAGCCTGGCTCCCAGCCCAACCACCCCAGGCGGCTAGTATTCAACAGGGGGCCCAGGAAGAGAGACTGTATTTCCTCTAATTTACCAAATTGATCCGGGCTGGGTGCCAAGGACCCCCACCCCCAGCTCTCCACAGCTGTGCCCCCCAACTCCACATCCCAGCAGGGGCCATGACTCTCTTGCTTTGAGAATGAGAGGACAGGGACAGGAGTAAGGGGACAAAATGGGTTAGGGGTTGTGGTCAGAGTGAAGGGTAAGGTCATGTGGGCATTTTCTCTCCTTGGGGTGCCCCACTAATTTCTCTTTCTCTTTCTCTCTCTGTCCCCACACACCTGACCCCTTTTCCCTCTCTCGTTTTTTCTCTCCCTTTTCCTCGCTTTTATTTCTGCTCCCTCCTGCCAATCGCCTTCCCCGCCTTACTTTCATGTCTGTGCTGGGCACCTCCCTGGTGGGGGTCCCGATCTTGGCCTTGCCTCGCTATTTCTGTCCTCCTGTTTGCACTCCGCTCTGCCTGCCTCCCTCAATCTCAATTCTGTGTCCCCATCCCTTATGTGTGCGTGTCTCTTGGTGGACTTGGAGTCTCTGTCTCCCTCTTCCTGGCTTGCTTTCTGTCTTCTTCTCTGTCCAACTTTCTTGTCTCGCTTATCTCTCCCGCCTTCCTGCATCTCTCCCCGCCTCTATCATCCTCTCCCTGGGCCTCCCTCACTCCCGTTTCTGCCACTCCATCTTCTCTACGTCTGTGTTCTCCCTGTCTCTGTTGCTTCTTCCGTCTCTCTCCTTCTTCCTGGCGCTCTTTCCCTCCCCGTCTCCCTGGGTCTCTCTGCTCCTATCTTGATCCCACCTCTGTGGGTCTCCCCATCCCCATCTTGTCTCTCTTCCTCTCTCTCTCCCCTTACCTCTGTATCTTCCCCTGACCCCATTAACCACCCTCTTTTTTACGTCTCCCCCAATCCCATACTCCACTTCTTCCTATCTCTGTATCGCCCTATCTCTGCGTCTCCCCGTTTCACCTCTTCCTCTGCCTGGTGTTTGTTCTCACCTCGCCCCTCCACCTTCCTCTGCTGTGTGTGTCTCTCCCGGTGTCTCTCTCCGTCTCCCCTCCATCTCGCTCGTCCTCCGCGTCTCTCTCCCTCTGTTCCACCACCCCGACCGCTCCCCGTCCTCCCCTTCTCTGCGCCTGTCCCTCGCTGCATCTCCTCCTCTGTGCGTCTCTCTATCTCGTCTCGCCGTCTCTGCGTCTCCCCGTCGGTGCCTCCCTCTCCTCCCCGTCTCTCCCGGCCCGGGCGCTCAGAGGCCGCCCCTCGGGGCCCGCAGGCGATGCGCGGCGCCGGTGGCCCCCGCGGCCCTCGGGGCCCCGCTAAGATGCTGCTGCTCCTGGCGCTGGCCTGCGCCAGCCCGTTCCCGGAGGAGGCGCCGGGGCCGGGCGGGGCCGGTGGGCCCGGCGGGATCCCCGGCGGGGCGCGGCCGCTCAACGTGGCGCTCGTGTTCTCGGGGCCCGCATACGCGGCCGAGGCGGCGCGCCTGGGCCCCGCCGTGGCGGCTGCCGTGCGCAGCCCGGGCCTGGACGTGCGGCCCGTGGCGCTGGTGCTCAACGGCTCGGACCCGCGCAGCCTCGTGCTGCAGCTCTGCGACCTGCTGTCGGGGCTGCGCGTGCACGGCGTGGTCTTCGAGGACGACTCGCGCGCGCCCGCCGTCGCGCCCATCCTCGACTTCCTGTCGGCGCAGACCTCGCTGCCCATCGTGGCCGTGCACGGCGGCGCCGCGCTCGTGCTCACGCCCAAGGTGCGCGCGACCGGGGCGGGGGCGGGGCCACGGGAGAGGCGGGGCAAGCCGCTGGGAGGCGGGTCTGGAGCAGCCAGAGGGGGCGGGGCCAGTTCTGTGGGTCCGCGTCTGGGACAAGGTGGGCCCAGACGGCAGGCAGGGCTTCGGGCTAGGTAAGAGGCGGGGCTGACTTGGAGGGGGCTGGTCTATACGGTAAGACGGGCCTTCAGGGTCAGAAAGAGGCCAGTCCTCCATGATCGTAGTATAGGGAGGACGCGGGCCCATTCATTGTAGGTAAGGGACTGTGGAAAAAGCGAGTCGACAGAACGGTTAGGGACTGGGGACGAAAAGGGACCAACCCCAGATGGCAAAATCTGAGGGAAGGGTGGGATCTAGGATCAGCGCAGGAAGAAGTCAGTTGAAAAGGAATGGGCCCGGGCGCTGTGGCTCACGCCTGGAATCCCAGCACTTTGGTAAGCAGAGGCCGGCTGGCCAACATGGTGCAACCCCGTCTCTACTAAAAATACAAAAATTAGCCGGGCGTGGTGGCTGGCGCCTGTAATCTCAGCTACTCGGGAGGCTGAGGCAGGAGAATTGCTTGAACCCGGGACACGGAGGCTGCAGTGAGCCGAGATCGTGCCATTGCACTCCAGCCTGGGCGACACAGTGAGACTTCGTCTCAAAAAAAAGAAAGAAAGAAAAGAAAATGAATGGCGTTCAGAAAGAAAGGGGCGAAGTCTTGTGGAAACGTGGGAGCCAGGAAGTATCAGAGGTATCATACCGAGAACAGAGTTTGGGGAGGGGTTCGGCGGGTTGACCACAGGGTCTAGAGGTAGGCCAGGGATGCAAGAGCCATCTTGTAAGAGGAGGAGTCGGAAAAGCGGAGGAGTCATTAGAGAGAGGAGAATGGGCAAGGGGAAGCAAAAATCGAGGTTTAGGGCTAGGCCAGTCAAAGAAGGAGTGAGTCAGGAAAGGGAGAGGGGCTAGCCAGTGAGGGGCGAGGCCGGGGAGGAGGCGGGGCCTAAGCACTCTAATAAAGGGGTGGGTCTAGCGAGGAAGCCAGTCCTGAGAGTAGGGTTTGAGAAGGGGCATACCCCGCTGTGAGGTGTGGAAAGCGAGAGTCCAGAGGATGGGCAGGAAAATGAAGGCTTACGGTGGAGGCCTACTCAGCCAATGAGAGGTCAAAGCCAGGAGCCTGCTGGGGAAGGGATGGTAGAGGCTGGAGCTGGCCGGAGCCTGGAGAAAGGCCTGACTTCCAAGAGCACAGAAGGGGCAGTTGTAGCGGAACTCTGGTAAAGAAGGAGAGAACTGGACCAACCCTGCTCTGTGGATTGAGAAGAATGGGTCAGGTAGGAGGTGGGGCCTGAGAAGGGGCGGGGCCTCTCCAGAGGTGGGGCCCGTACTACCCAGAGGATGGAGCCACCTGAGTGGGTGGAGCTTCCTTCAATCTGCCCATTCCCTGCTGTGCGCCTGGTGGCTGTGAGACTGCATCACTATTGTATGCAGAGATTCGTAGTCCTCTCCTGTTCAAAGCGTTCTGGGAAGGACCTCTGTCCAACTTTCTTGTTCTCCTTGGCGTGGTACTTTAAAGAGATGTGTAGGCAGATGCCCTGGGAGGCGAACTTATTTCTTAACTGCCACTTGCGAGGCATACTCAAAGACGTGGTCCCTCCTGCCTTCGCTGCTGCTGAGAAGTGTGGTCCGCTCTGTTTCATTGTCCCTCTGGGCACTGTGGTCAGCTGGGTGTACGCCCATAGCATTCTGGGAAATGTAGTCCCCTCGCTGCCACTGGATGGAAGAAAGAGTGGTCTTCACAACTCCATTTGTGCCCCATTGAATACTGGGAATGTGGTACCCTCAGCACACCTCCACCTGTTGAAGGAAGAGGTTCTCGTTTGTTACAATAAAACCTCATTTCTGGCCAAGTGCGGTGGCTCACGCCTGTAATCCCAGCACTACGGGAGGCCGAGGCAGGTGGATCACCTGAGGTCAGGAGTTTGAGACCAGCCTGGCCAACGCGGTGAAACCCATCTCTACTAAAAATACAAAAATTAGCCAGGTGTGGTGGCGAGCATGTGTAATCCCAGCTACTTGGGAGGCTTAGGTATGAGGATGGCTTGAACCCAGGAGGCGGAGGTTGCAGTAAGCTGAGATCATGACACTGCACTCCAGCCGGGGGAACAGAGTGAGACTCAGTCTCAAAACAAAAACAAAAACAAAAAAGACCTCATTCCCTCAGGACAACTGCAATATCCCCTACACATTTTCCCACAGGCACGCGGCTAGGGAGAAAGCCCACTTGCTGTTCTCATTGCATTACAGGAAGATTTATTGAGAGCTGATTCTGTGCCCAGGCTGTTTTAATTCCTCGGCAATACAGTTCTAGAGGGGGAAAAAAAGAGAGAAACCAGGTCCCTGCCTTATAGAGCTTGCATTTTAATGGTGAGACAGACAAAACCAGTAACAGTAAAATCTGGCCTCCCAGAGGAAGTCTTCAGGATGTTGTAATGACTGAGGATGGAGTTTCAATTGGCGGCAGTCAGGGGAGGCCACCCTGAGGCAGGGACACCTGAGCTGAGGGTGTCAGGTGGAGGTCTGGCGTGGAGAAGATGGGGAAAAGTGTCCCCAGGAGAGGCAAAAACTAAGGACAAAGCCCTTGAAGCAGGAAAGGGCTTGATGAATTTGAGGAAGAGTAAGAAGGGAGTGTGGCTGGAGCCCATTGGAGGTGGGGGTGGCAGGAGATGAGGTCAGATAAGCAACAGGGGCCAGTTCATGCAGGGCCTTGGGGCCACGGTGAGGACTTTGGCTTTGATTCTGAGGTAGAATCATTGGAAAGTTTTCAACTGAGAAGGGATGGGATCCAATTAGTATATTGAAACAATCACTCTGGCTGCCGTTTGGAGAAGAGACTGGAAAATGCAAGACTGAAAACAGAGATGGGCCAGGCACGGTGGCTCACGCCTGTAATCCCACCACCTTGGCAGGCCGAGGCAGGCAGATCACCTGAGGTCAGGAGTTCCAGACCAGCCTGGCCAACATAGCGAAACCCAGTCTCTATAAAAAATACAAAAAATAGCTGGGCATGGTGGCGCACGCCTGTAATCCCAGCTACTTGGGAGGCTGAGGCAGGAGAATTGCTTGAACCCGGGAGGTGGAGGTTGCAGTGAGCCAAGATCTCTCCACTGTACTCCAGCTTGGGCGACAGAGCGAGACTCCATCTCAAAAAAAAAAAAAAAAAAAAAGATAGAAAAGAAAGGAAGACAGAGGAGATGGGTGGGAAAGCTGCAGATAGCTGGGCAAGAAAGTGATGACAATGAGAGTTGTGACAGTGATGGCAGTGGGAAGCGGACAGCTGGAGCTACGTTTGAACATAGAGCTAAGAAGACTTGGAGATGGCTGGATGTGAGTGTCAGGGAAAGAGAGGGAAACGATGATTTAGATTTGGGGCCTGAGCATCAGGGTGAAGAAGAGAGAGAGCAGGAAAAAAAAAAGGTGACTGCTCTTTTTTTCTTTTTTTTTTCAGAGGGAGTTTTGCTCTTGTTGCCCAGGCTGGAGTGCAATGGTGTGATTTTGGTTCACTGCAACCTCCGCCTCCTGGGTTCAAGAGATTCTCCTGCCTCAGCCTCCCAGGTAGCTGGGATTATGGGCATGCACCACCAAGACAACTGCTTTTTATTCCTTTACATTTTTTACTCCTTTACAAAAAGAGAGATAGAAAAAACAGAACAAATTTGAGATAAGGGAAAGAGCAAGCATTCTGTTTTTGACATGCTAATTTTGAGACAATCCTTGGAAATCCAAGAGGAGATATTGAATAAAGAAACAGGGGGATGGGGCCGGGCACAGGCTCACGCCCGTAATCCCAACATTTTGGGAGGCTGAGGCAGGCAGATCACTTGAGGTCAAGAGTTCCAGACCAGCCTGGCCAACATGGTGAAACCCCATCTCTATTAAAAATCCAAAAATTAGCTCGGTGTGGTGGTGCACACCTGTAATCTCGGCTACTGGAGAGGCTGAGGCAGGAGAATTGCTTGAACCTGGGAGGCAGAGGTTGCAGTGAGCAGAGATTGTGCCATTGCACTCCAGCCTGGGTGACAGAAGAAGACTCTGTCTCAAACAAAAACCAAACCAAAACAAAAAACAGCAGGAGGATAGGTTTGTCTGGAGCTCATAGGAGAGGTTGTGAGGACAGGAGTCATTAGCATAACCAGCACTGTCCAATAGAACTTTCTGCAAGGATGAATGTGGTCTATAGCTGCTCTGTCCAATATGAGAGCCACAAGCCACATGTGGCTGTTGAGTACTTGATATGTGGTTAGTGCAACCAGAAAACTAACTTTTAAATTCCATTTAATATTTTTTTCCTCTGGTCCTTGATTCAGGGTAAATTTCATTTATTTATTTATTTTTGAGACAGTCTCGCACTATCGCCCAGGCTGGAGTGCAGTGGGGCGATCTCAGCTCACTGTGGCCTCCGCCTCCCGGGTTCAAGCGATTCTCCTGCCTCAGCATCCCAGGTAGCTGGGACTACAGGCGCGTGCCAAACACCCGGCTAATTTTTGTAATTTTAGTAGAGACGGGGTTTCACCATGTTGGCCAGGATGGTCTTGATATCTTGACTTCGTGATCCGCCTGCCTTGGTCTCCCAAAGTGCTGGGATTACAGGCGTGCGCCACCACACCCAGCCAATTTTATTTAATTTTAATTATTTGTAACTTGAATAGCTTGAGTGGGCTAGCAGTCACCATATTGGATAGCATAGGAGACAGTATTAAAACTCATGGCCCTGGTTGACAGCACCAGGGAGAAAGGACAGAGAAGAAAAGAGAACGCTAAGGCACTCCCACATTTAGAATTCTGGCTGAGGAAGAGGGGCCAGCAAAGGAGGCAGAGAAGGAGGTAACAGGAAGGAAGGTAGGAGGAAAACCAAAGGAGGGAAAGTACATTCTCCAAAGCTTCTTCCAGTTGGGAAATACTGGCAGCACTCACATTGCATACTGGGAGATGTAGTCTTCTCACTGCCTGCAGGGATCCAGCCCCTCTCAGTGGCTGCTGGGGGCTGTAGTTCCTTTACTGGATGCTGGTCGTATTAATGACGGTGATGTTAGCTGCTGGAACAGATGAATCCCCAAATGTCAGTGGATCACCCAACAGGAGGTTGTTTCTCATTCATGTAAAATCCAGGCCAGGTGCGGATTACAGGCGCTCACACCTATAATTCCAGCACTTTGGTAGGCCAACGTGGGTGGGTCACCTGAGGTCAGGAGTTAGAGACCAGACTGGCCAACATGGAGAAACCCTGTCTCTACTAAAAATACAAAAATTAGGCTGGGCATGTCTTTAGTCCCATCTACTCAGAAGAACTGCTTGAACCTGGGAGGCAGAGGTTGCAGTGAGCCGAAATTGTGCTATTGCACTCCAGCCTGGGCAAAACACCCGCGAAACTCCATCTAAAAAAAAAAAAAAAAAAAAAAAATCCAAACAAGTATTCCTGATTGGAGATGGCTTTCTTCCATGCAGTGACTCAGGGTTTCAGGCTCTCTGCCTCTTGTGGCTCTGTAGTCCCCTTCACAGGACTTCAGACTTCTCTTCTGGGTCTGCTTCAAGAGTAAGGTTTTTTGTTTGTTTGTTTGTTTGTTTGTTTTTAGATTGAGTTTTTATTAGGCCAGACGCAGTGGCTCACACCTGTAATCCCAGCACTTTGGGAGGCCAAGGCAGGCGGATCACTGGGGGTTAGGAGTTCGAGACCAGCCTGGCCAACATGGCAAAACTTGGTCTCTACTAAAAATATAAAAATTAGCTGGGCATGGTGGCTAATCGGGAGGCTGAGGCAGGAAAATCACGTGAACCCAGGAGGTGGAGGTTGCAGTGAGCTGAGATCATGCCACTGCACTCCAGTCTGGGTGACAGAGCAAGATTCTGTCAAAAAAAAAAAAAAATAGTAAAGTTTTATGGATGAGTCTAGAAAAACTCAGTCACATGCTTAAAGCTAATCCAGATCTAGCCCTGTGCCCCGGCAGGAAAAGAAGATGGGTTTAGTGAACCTATCTAGCCAGTCTGCCATATTGGGAGTTGTGGTCCCCTTATCCGTTGCTGAGAGATGAGGTCCCCACATCGGGAAGCCTGACATCCTCCTCCCTCCCCGGCAGGAGAAGGGCTCCACCTTCCTGCAGCTGGGCTCCTCCACCGAGCAACAGCTTCAGGTCATCTTCGAGGTGCTGGAGGAGTACGACTGGACGTCCTTTGTAGCGGTGACCACGCGTGCCCCCGGCCACCGGGCCTTCCTGTCCTACATCGAGGTGCTGACCGACGGCAGCCTGGTGGGCTGGGAGCACCGCGGGGCGCTGACGCTGGACCCTGGGGCGGGCGAGGCGGTGCTCAGTGCCCAGCTCCGCAGTGTCAGTGCGCAGATCCGTCTGCTCTTCTGCGCCCGAGAGGAGGCCGAGCCCGTGTTCCGGGCCGCTGAGGAGGCTGGCCTCACTGGGTCTGGCTATGTCTGGTTCATGGTGGGGCCCCAGCTGGCTGGAGGCGGGGGCTCTGGGGCCCCTGGCGAGCCCCCTCTTCTGCCAGGAGGCGCCCCGCTGCCTGCCGGACTGTTTGCAGTACGCTCGGCTGGCTGGCGGGATGACCTGGCTCGGCGAGTGGCAGCTGGCGTGGCCGTAGTGGCCAGAGGCGCCCAGGCCCTGCTGCGTGACTATGGTTTCCTTCCTGAGCTCGGCCACGACTGTCGCGCCCAGAACCGCACCCACCGCGGCGAGAGTCTCCATAGGTGAGTGGGGCTGGAATGGGAGGGGCATGGGAGGGCTCCTCCCAGAGCCTAGCTCCCCGGAGTACTCACTGGATGAGTGGCTCAAATGGGTCACATCTGCTCTTCGAGCCTCAGTTTTCTTTTATGTAAAGTAGGTGTAATTGGGTCTCTTTTCTGAGGTTAAATCAAGTCATTTGGAAAAAGCATCTGAGATAAAGTGAGTATATTACTGTATTTCATGACTCTAAGATGCATAATTTTCACATTTTGAGGTCTTTGAAAACGAGATGTGTCTTATAATTGATGGCTTATCATGGCTTAATTGGCAGCACTTTTGTCTTTCTTTGTGGTACCTCTTAGAATTGATAGCATTTTAGATTTACCGAAATATCTAGACTATGAGCTGAGCTTCAGCAGCAAAAAAGACCCAACAATCCAGTGGCCCGAATAAGGTAGAAGTTTGTTACTCTCTCACATAACAACCCAGAGATGAACATTCCTGGTTATCAGGAGACTGCTGATCCATGTGATCATTCAGGGACCCAAGATCCTCCCACCTTGTTGCTCTGTCTTCTCTGCATGGTCTAAACGGGGTCGTAGTCATGTCTGAATTGTAGCTCATGAGAAGGGGAAGAGAGGAAGTGGACAGCAAGCACTTTCCTTTTGAGTAAGTGAGGCAGAAGGGACATGCCTCACATCTTATTGTTAAGAAGGTAGTCACATGGTCAGGGCTGGCTTACTGGTTGTTGACAGTGGTGTCCATTCTGATTGGCTAGACGTCCATTCTGATTGGCTAGCGCCCGTGTGTTGCCAATTGCTAGTTAGTTTGAATGTCACTCCTGCACATGGCCTGGGCCAACTGCAAGGAAGGCTGGGAAATGTCAGTCCTAACTGAACAGATGTGTGCCCAGCTTAAGCACTATTATTTTAGAAGAGAACAGAATTTGTTGGAAAACAGCATCTCAACAATAGGAAGCTTTGGGAGTGGAAAAATTGATGAGTTTGGTGACAAAACAGTGAAAGGACAGACCTTTAATCTGGAATGAGGATGAGGTGAATTTGGGAAGAGGTGATGGGTGGGGAAGAAGACCTAAGAGGGGAGAATTGAGAACTGGTGGGTTGGAAATCAGAATCCCCTCAAAGAGGGTGACAAAAACATCCCTTCTTCATAAATACTTACTGAGCACCCGCTAGGAACTAGGGCTCATGCTGGGCGCTGGGAACACAGATGAATAAGACCATGGACTTATTCTTCAAAGAACACAGGGTCTTGTAAGGGTGGCAGACAGGGACGAGGATAATGGCAACGCAGCGTGATTCTTGCAGTAATGGAGGTCTCACGGGCATGGCGGGGGCATGGGGAGGAGCACTGGCTAAGCCAGGACATTTTCGGTTGCATGAAGCAGAGTCTCATTCGAGTTTCGTTAGGAAAAAGGAGGTTTATTGGAAAAATAAACAGAGGAACGCAGAAGCCAGAAATTGAGGCTAAGCCTGGGGCCGGCTACTCTTTCAGCTCTTTCTGTGTTGTTGTTGTTCTTTTGTTTTGTTTGAGACGGAGTCTCACTCTGCCGCCCAGGCTGGAGTGCAATGGTGCGATCTCGGCTCACTATAACCTCCGCCTCCCCGGGTTCAAGCAATTCTCCTGCCTCAGCCTCCTGAGCAGGGGGGATTACAGGCATGCGCCACCACTCCCGGCCATTTTTTGTTTTGTTTTGTTTTGTTATTAGAGACAGGATTTCACCATGTTGGTCAGGCTGGTCTCAAACTCCTGACCTCAAATGATCTGCCCGCCTGGACCTCCCAAAGTGCTGGGATTCCAGGCGTGAGCTACCGCACCCAGCTGGTTCTGTCTTTCTTACTTTGCCTTCTCCCTCCCTCCCTCTGTTCGTCTCCTCCTTCTCTCCCTTTCTCTTTGTTTCTCAGACTTGACTCTCCCAGAGGCTGTTCAGTTCTTTACCCAGAATTTCTGCGCCCTCATAATTTCAGCTCTTGCTGGCCAAAACCCATCCCTCCAGATCTCATACCAAAATATTATCCCAAGAGAGGAAATGTATTTGCCTCATTCAGCCTTCCAAACCAGGACACACAAGTCACAGGTCAGCCTGTGGAGTCAGGAAGGTTTCTTTTTTTTTTGAGATCGAGTCTCACTCTGTCGCCCAGGCTGGAGTGCAGTGGCACAATCTTGGCTCACTGCAACCTACGCCTCCTGGGTTCAAGTGATTCTTCTGCCTCAGCCTCCCGAGTAGCTGGGATTACAGGCTATGCACCACCACGCCCAGCTAATTTTTGTATTTTTAGTAGAGACAGGGTTTCACCATGTTGCCCAGGATGGTCCGGAACTCCTGGGAGTCAGGAAGGTCTCTAGGAGGAGATATCTGAGCTGAGGGATGAATTGCTCTTTGATTCATTTATTTATTGATATGCCCTTTATTGAAAGTCTACTATGATCTGGAGCAGTGGCTCATGCCTGTAATCCCAGCACTTTGGGAGGCCGAGGTGGGTGGATCACCTGAGGTTGGGAGTTCGAAACCAGCCTGACCAACATGGAGAAACCCCCTCTCTACTAAAAATACAAAATTAGCTGGGCATGGTGGTGCATAGCCTGTAATCCCAGCTACTCGGGAGGCTGAGGCAGGAGAATCACTTCAATCCAAGAGGTTGAGGTTGTGGTGAGCCAAGATCGTGCCATTGCACTCCAGCCTGGGCAACAAGAGCGAAACTCCATCTCGAAAAGAAAGTCTACTATGTGCCAAGCATTGCTTTAGGATATATGTAACATGTTAGGATATTTATAACACTATATATACACAGAGTATATATAGTGTTAAATAAGGTCCCTGCTCTCACAGAGCTTAACAATCTAATAAAGGAGAAACGCAATGAGCAAATACATAAAGAAAATATCAAGCAGGCAATAACTTCTGTTATGAAAATCAAATGGGGAATGTGATAAGAAATGCGTAGGGGGCTATGCTAAGTGGAGTGGTCAGGAAAGGCCTTTCTGAATAGGTGAAATTTGGAGGTTAAAAAAAAAATGGATAGGCCAGGCTATGGCTTATGGCTATAATCTCAGCACTTTGGGAGGCTGCGGCAGGAGGTTCGCTTGAGGCCAGGAGTTCCAGGCCAGCCTGGGTAACATAGTGAGAACTCCTTCTCTACAAAAAATTTAAAAATTAGTTGGGCATGGTGGTGTGTGCCACTTGGGAGGCTAAGGTGGGAGGATCACCTGAGCCTGGGAGATCAAGGCTGCAATGAGCTGTAATCTATTCACTGCAGTCCAGCCTGTGCAACAAAGTGAGACTGTCCTAAAATTTTTTTTTTAATTAAAATTTTTAAAATGAGTAGGCCAGGTGCAGTGGCTCACACCTGTAATCTCAGTGCTTTGGGAGCTGAGGTGGTGGATCACTTGAGGTCAGGAGTTCAAGACCAGCCCAGCCAACACAGTGAAACCCCATCTCTACTAAAAAGCACAAAAATTAGCCAGGTGTGGTGACACGCGCCTGTAATCCCAGCTCCTCAGGAGGCTAAAGCAGGAGAATCACTTGAAACTGGGAGGCGGAGGTTGCAGTGAGCTGAGATTGTGCCACTGCACTCCAGCCTGGTGACAGAGCGAGACTCCATCTCAAAAAAAAAGGAGTCTGAGTGACAAGGCTGGGAGGTGGGTGGCCCCAGGCCTTTGCCTTCAATGCCAGGTTGCGAGGCCTGCATCTGTTCCATAGCACTGGCAAGCCAGGGGTGGATTATGAGCAGGAGATGAGTGGAGTAAGTTTTGGATGTAGAAAGACCCCTCTGGGGCCTGGTGGGGAACAGAATGCAGACACTCTGCCTCAAAAGAGAGATTGGAGGCTGGAGACCAGGCAGAAGGCTGGGATGAGGGCCCAGGACGGCTGTGGGGAGCCACAGAAGGAGATGGGGCAGCGGGACCCCCAGGCAGGAAGCAGGAGACTTGGGGACCCATGGGCTGGGTGGGGGGAGGGAGGAAGGCAGATGAGAGTCTAGCCCAGTGACTGGGTGGATGACATGAGAGGCAGTGAGAGTATACAGGGTGATATTGCATAGCGAAGATATCTAGGAGTCCAGGGACACCCTCTGCCATCCCCTGTCCTGGGCACTTCAACCCAGAGGAAGAGACATTTGAGCTCAGTGTTTAAGACACATAGAGTAGGTCATGGCTGGGCATGATGGCTCACGCTGGTAATCCCAGAACTTTGGGAGGCCAAGGCAGGTGGATTACCTGAGCTTGGGAGTTCAAGACCAGCCTGGGCAACATGGCGAAACCTCGTCTCTACGAAAAATACAAAAATTAGTTGGGTGTGGTGGTGTACATTTATAGTCCCAGCAGCTTCTCAGGAGGCTGAGGTGAAAATATCACTTAAGCCTGTGAGGCGGAGGTTGCAGTGAGCCAAGATCATTCCACTGCACTCCAATCTGGGTGACAGAGTGAGACCCTGTCTCAAAAGAATCGTAATAGTAATAATAATAAAAATAAGAGTTGGTCAGCATAAGGGGCGGCATAAGGGTTTTCAGGCAGAGAGAACAGCATTTGCGAAGGCCTAGAGACACGAAGTCACTTGACATGTTTGGGAGATACCTTGCTTCCAATGTTGATAGAGGGAAAAAAAAAGAATTCTGGGTGCAAAGAGTTTGAAAATGGGAAACTCTCAGAGATGTGGCTTCAGAGGAAGGCAGAGTCAGAAAAAAAACAGACTCTAGAGGTCTAACATGGTGATCCACACCTATAATCCCAGTACATTGGGAGGCTGAGGTGGGAGGATCATTTGAGTTCAGGAGTTCAAGACCAGTCTGGTAAAAACAGTGAGACCCTATCTCTACTTAAAAAAAAAAAAGAAAAAAAGACTTGGCGCCGTGGCTCACGCCTGTAATCCCAGCACTTTGGGAGGCTGAGGCAGGTGGATCACAAGTTCAGGAGATCGAGAACATCTGGCTAACACGGTGAAACCATGTCTCTATGAAAAATACAAAAAATTAGTTGGGCATGGTGGCAGGTGCCTGTAATCCCAGCTACTTGGGAGGTTGAGGCAGGAGAATTGCTTGAACCCGGAAGGCAGAGGTTGCAGTGAGCCCAGATCTTGCCACTGCACTCCATCCAGCCTGGCGGCAGAGTGAGACTCTGTAATGGCAGCACTTTGGGAAGCCGAAGTGGGCGGATCACCTGAGGTCAGGAGTTTGAGACCGGCCTGACCAACATGGAGAAACTTCGTCTCTAAAAAAAAAAAATAGCCAGGTGTGGTGGTGCATGCCTGTAATCCCAGCTCAGGAGGCTGGGGCGGGAGACTCACTTGAACTTAGGAAGCAGAGATTTCAGTGAGCCAAGATCACAACACTGCACTCCAGTCTGGGCGACAGAGTGAGACTCCATCTCAAAAAATGGAAAAAACAGTCAAACCCCATCTCTACTTTAAAAAAAAGGAAAAAATAAAAGAGGACTCTAGGGCCTCAACATCAGGCTGAGATTCTGGGACTTTACCCTGGGGGCCTGGGGGCATTGGGCAGCCAAGTGCAGGGTGCTGAGCAGGGAAGGGGTATATTTGCATTTTTGAGATGTTAGAGGTAAAGGAGGAGAGATTCCAGCTGCGTGCTGGGGCTGGTCGGTGGGAAGGGGACTTTCTCTCCTTCAGCTGCCAAGGTCCAGCCCCAGCCCCAGCATGTCCCCTGCCCTTCCTCCTGAGCAGGTACTTCATGAACATCACCTGGGATAACCGGGATTACTCTTTCAATGAGGATGGCTTCCTGGTGAACCCCTCCCTGGTGGTCATCTCCCTCACCAGAGACAGGACGTGGGAGGTGGTGAGTCGAAGCCCAGACCACAGGCACGGTAGAGGGCCTGGACTCCTGCATCCCGGCAGGGGGTGGGGCCTGAGGTCCTGGACTAAGAAGGAGGAGGGGACAGGGAGCCTGGACTCCTGGGTCCTAGGGTCTGAAGGTGGGAGGGGCTCCTGGGTCTTGGAGGAAGCTGCTGCCCACACAGCTAGGTCTGATGAAGGAGGACACCACGGGAAGTCCCCCAGGAAGCCTGACCCTCCTTCCCTTTGGCCAAGGTGGGCAGCTGGGAGCAGCAGACGCTCCGCCTCAAGTACCCGCTGTGGTCCCGCTATGGTCGCTTCCTGCAGCCAGTGGACGACACACAGCACCTCACGGTGGCCACCCTGGAGGAGAGGCCGTTTGTCATCGTGGAGCCTGCAGACCCCATCAGCGGCACCTGCATCCGAGACTCCGTCCCCTGCCGGAGCCAGCTCAACCAGACCCACAGGTGACAGCTTGGGATCCAGGAGTTCCGGCTCCAAAACCCTCCTCCAGTGAAGCCCAGTAGTTCTGGCCCCCAGCCCCTTCCTCTCTTGCGACCCAGGACCCACAAAGCCCTCCAGCTTGATGACCTTGGGCAAACCTCAGAATTCTTTGAGCCTCAGTTTCCCCTGAAAGCGCTAACCATAGTTGTAGCTGCTGTCTGTCCCTTCCTCCATATCCTCTCTTTATGGGAGAGTCTAAGGAGGGGGTCCCCAAACTCCCCAAGCCCGGTCAATCCCCGCAGCCCTCCCCCGGATGCCCCCCGCCCGGAAAAGCGCTGCTGCAAGGGTTTCTGCATCGACATTCTGAAGCGGCTGGCGCAGACCATCGGCTTCAGCTATGACCTCTACCTGGTCACCAATGGCAAGCACGGAAAGAAGATCGACGGCGTCTGGAATGGCATGATAGGGGAGGTGAGGGGCGGACGGGAGGCGGGGAGTCTTCGGGGCGGAGTCAAGAGGCGGGCACCGGCCGGGCGCGGTGGCTTCATGCCTGTAATCCTAGCACTTTGGGAGGCCGAGGCGGGCGGATTGCCTGAGGTCAGGAGTTCGAGACCAGCCTGGGCAACACGGTGAAACCCTGTCTCTACTAAAATACAAAAAATTAGCCAGGCGTGGTGGTGCACCCCTGTAATCCCAGCTACTCGGGAGGCTGAGGCAGGAGAATCGCTTGAACCCGGGAGGCGAAGGTTGCAGTGAGCCGAGATCGCGCCAGTGCACTCCAGTCTGGGCCACATAGCGATACTCTTTCTCAAAAAAAAAAAAAAAAAAAAAAAAAGGCAGAGAGGCGGGCACGCTGAGGAGAGGGCTCGGCGGAATTGAGGGAACACCTGATTCGGGACCTGGGGCGGGGCCGCGAGAATGACAAGTCTTGGAGCAAGGGGCGGAGT